>JBBDGP010005240.1:0-238346 GCA_037952835.1 Lithobates septentrionalis | reverse complement strand
CTCCCTCTGTGCTGAGATATGAAAGCTGTGATCTGATTGGCTGCTGATGCCGTCCCCTCAGACCATCTATATTGGGGGAAATAAATATATACATTCTATAACCAATCTTTAGCGAGGACAGCGGCGGTGTATCCTCATCCCGACACTCCCGCTGACACTGCGCACATGGCCGGCTCTGTACACAAATACAGAATATGGAATTATTCCGCGTTTGTTTAGCAAATAAAACAGAAAGGGCCGCGAGCGGCGGGAATCAAATCAGCTATTCCATGGAAGTGAAACTTATCACGCTTCAGAGACCGGCCGGGGACAATGCAACGCGCAGATGGCGTTGCGGCCGGCGCCGGTCGCCGCCAGTTTATATTTTGTTTACGCAGGCGAATCGGTAGCCTTATTTTTTTTTGGCTGAGAATGTGTAATTCTTCACGGAAGGAGAGGAGAGCGGCTCAATATCCTATTTATTTTATTTATAAAGAATTTCAAAGGCTGAAAGGACGGCGTAATTGACTTACCGCCATGACACTTAAAGCCTGTAAATTTAATCTCATCCACTCAACTACGACGTTTCTTGCTTACAAATTATCGGCGGGGAGGCAGGCAGGTCCGCGCTCCCGGCTTAATCCAAATGGAAATGAAGCGCCTGTTATTATATTATCTGCCTTTACTATCAGCATTAATCCAGCTTTCTCTGCTTAATGATGCCACTTGTGGCACCACACAAGTCTATGAAGCGCTTCCATTAAAATGCAAATCTGACCCGTCGGGAGAGACGTGACACAAAAGTCGGGGGGATTGAGAGCCTCCCGCCGCCTCACACACGGTAATAACTGATGCTGCGATTATCATTCCGCCGCTGGATTTCACATGAATCACAAGTGCCTGACGCCGGGGCAGCCGCCAACCGGAGAGCCTTTTATTTTTTATTTTATTTGGTGTCAGGAAATGAACAAATAGTTATCAATGGAAGCGCCGGCTATCTTCCATCTCCCAGCCTCCTCTTCTGCCACGATAGCGTTCCCGGCGCGCCACGCAGGAAATGAAACATTTTTCTGGCCTTTTCATCGCCTGACGCTATCGCACCATCCGCTGCTAACAAGCCCCCCTTCCCATTGTGGAGGCGGCTTTCCAATCATCCGATTTGTATGTCAAAGGACCAAATTCCACCCCGACGCCAACATTGATCCTTCCCGGCCTAAACAATTACCCCAGAACATGACCCCAACCAATGATAGTCCATGTAATCCCAATCACGGAAATCTCCAAATTCACCCCACCCCCATACCTCATACCTTTAATATACCTAACCCCAATCCCTCCACCCCTTTATTATACCCCAATCCCTCCACCCCTTTATTATACCCCAATCCCTCCACCCATTTATTATACCCCAATCCTCCCTCTGTCCTTCTATTATACCCCAATCCCCCTCTGTCCTTCTATTATACCCAATCCCCCCTCTGTCCTTCTATTATACCCCAATCCCCCCTCTGTCCTTCTATTATACCCCAATCCCCCCTCTGTCCTTCTATTATACCCCAATCCCCCCTCTGTCCTTCTATTATACCCCAATCCCTCCTCTGTCCTTCTATTATACCCAATCCTCCCTCTGTCCTTCTATTATACCCCAATCCCTCCTCTGTCCTTCTATTATACCCCAATCCCCCCCTCTGTCCTTCTATTATACCCCAATCCCCCCTCTGTCCTTCTATTATACCCCAACCCCCCCTCTGTCCTATTATACCCCAATCCTCCCCCTCTGTCCTTCTATTATATCCCAATCCCCCCTCTGTCCTTCTATTATACCCCAATCCCCCCTCTGTCCTTCTATTATACCCCAATCCCCCCTCTGTCCTTCTATTATACCCCAATCCTCCCTCTGTCCTTCTATTATATCCCAATCCCCCCTCTGTCCTTCTATTATACCCCAATCCCCCCTCTGTCCTTCTATTATACCCCAACCCCCCTCTGTCCTTCTATTATACCCCAACCCCCCTCTGTCCTTCTATTATACCCTAATCCCCCCTCTGTCCTTCTATTATACCCAATCCTCCCTCTGTCCTTCTATTATATCCCAATCCCCCCTCTGTCCTTCTATTATACCCCCAATCCTCCCTCTGTCCTTCTATTATATCCCAATCCCCCCTCTGTCCTTCTATTATATCCCAATCCTCCCTCTGTCCTTCTATTATATCCCAATCCCCCCTCTGTCCTTCTATTATACCCCAATCCCCCCTCTGTCCTTCTATTACACCCCAATCCCCCCTCTGTCCTTCTATTATACCCCAATCCCCCCTCTGTCCTTCTATTATACCCCAATCCCCCTCTGTCCTTCTATTATACCCCAATCCCCCCTCTGTCCTTCTATTATACCCCAATCCCCCCCTCTGTCCTTCTATTATATCCCAATCCCCCCTCTGTCCTTCTATTATACCCCAATCCTCCCTCTGTCCTTCTATTATACCCCAATCCCCCCCACTGTCCTTCTATTATACCCAATCCCCCCTCTGTCCTTCTATTATACCCAATCCCCCCTCTGTCCCTTCTATTATACCCCAATCCTCCCTCTGTCCTTCTATTATATCCCAATCCTCCCTCTGTCCTTCTATTATACCCCAATCCCCCCTCTGTCCTTCTATTATACCCCAATCCCCCCTCTGTCCTTCTATTATACCCCAATCCCTCCCTCTGTCCTTCTATTATACCCCAATCCTCCCTCTGTCCTTCTATTATACCCCAATCCCTCCTCTGTCCTTCTATTATACCCCAATCCCCCCCCTCTGTCCTTCTATTATACCCCAATCCCCCCTCTGTCCTTCTATTATACCCCAACCCCCCCTCTGTCCTATTATACCCCAATCCTCCCCTCTGTCCTTCTATTATATCCCAATCCCCCCTCTGTCCTTCTATTATACCCCAATCCCCCCTCTGTCCTTCTATTATACCCCAATCCCCCCTCTGTCCTTCTATTATACCCCAATCCTCCCTCTGTCCTTCTATTATACCCTAATCCCCCCTCTGTCCTTCTATTATACCCCAATCCTCCCTCTGTCCTTCTATTATACCCCAATCCCCCCTCTGTCCTTCTATTATACCCCAATCCTCCCTCTGTCCTTCTATTATATCCCAATCCCCCCTCTGTCCTTCTATTATATCCCAATCCTCCCTCTGTCCTTCTATTATATCCCAATCCCCCCTCTGTCCTTCTATTATACCCCAATCCTCCCCTCTGTCCTTCTATTATACACCCAATCCCCCCTCTGTCCTTCTATTATACCCCAATCCCCCCTCTGTCCTTCTATTATACCCCAATCCCCCCTCTGTCCTTCTATTATACCCCAATCCCCCCTCTGTCCTTCTATTATACCCCAATCCTCCCTCTGTCCTTCTATTATACCCCAATCCTCCCTCTGTCCTTCTATTATACCCCACTCCCCCCTCTGTCCTTCTATTATACCCCAATCCTCCCTCTGTCCTTCTATTATACCCCAATCCCCCCACTGTCCTTCTATTATATCCCAATCCCCCCTCTGTCCTTCTATTATACCCCAATCCTCCCTCTGTCCTTCTATTATACCCCAATCCCCCCCACTGTCCTTCTATTATATCCCAATCCCCCTCTGTCCTTCTATTATACCCCAATCCCCCCTCTGTCCCTCTATTATACCCCAATCCTCCCTCTGTCCTTCTATTATATCCCAATCCTCCCCTCTGTCCTTCTATTATACCCCAATCCTCCCTCTGTCCTTCTATTATACCCCAATCCTCCCCTCTGTCCTTCTATTATACCCCAATCCCCCCCTCTGTCCTTCTATTATACCCCAATCCCCCCTCTGTCCTTCTATTATACCCCAATCCCCCCTCTGTCCTTCTATTATACCCCAATCCTCCCTCTGTCCTTCTATTATACCCCAATCCTCCCCTCTGTCCTTCTATTATACCCCAATCCCCCCCTCTGTCCTTCTATTATACCCCAATCCCCCCCACTGTCCTTCTATTATATCCCAATCCCCCTCTGTCCTTCTATTATACCCCAATCCCCCCTCTGTCCTTCTATTATACCCCAATCCTCCCTCTGTCCTTCTATTATACCCCAATCCCCCCTCTGTCCTTCTATTATACCCCAATCCTCCCTCTGTCCTTCTATTATACCCCAATCCTCCCCTCTGTCCTTCTATTATATCCCAATCCCCCCCTCTGTCCTTCTATTATACCCCAATCCCCCCTCTGTCCTTCTATTATACCCCAATCCTCCCTCTGTCCTTCTATTATATCCCAATCCTCCCTCTGTCCTTCTATTATACCCCAATCCTCCCTCTGTACTTCTATTATACCCCAATCCTCCCTCTGTCCTTCTATTATATCCCAATCCCCCCCTCTGTCCTTCTATTATACCCCAATCCCCCCTCTGTCCTTCTATTATATCCCAATCCTCCCTCTGTCCTTCTATTATACCCCAATCCTCCCTCTGTCCTTCTATTATACCCCAATCCCCCCTCTGTCCTTTATTATACCCCAATCCTCCCTCTGTCCTTCTATTATACCCCAATCCCCCCTCTGTCCTTCTATTATACCCCAATCCTCCCTCTGTCCTTCTTTTATACCCCAATCCCCCCTCTTCCCTCTATTATACCCCAATCCCCCCTCTGTCCTTCTATTATACCCCAATCCCCCCTCTGTCCTTCTATTATATCCCAATCCCCCCTCTGTCCTTCTATTATACCCCAATCCCCCCTCTGTCCTTCTATATATCCCAATCCCCCCTCTGTCCTTCTATTATATCTCCAATCCCCCTCTGTCCTTCTTTTATACCCCAATCCCCCCTCTTCCCCTCTATTATACCCCAATCCCCCCTCTGTCCTTCTATTATATCCCAATCCCCCCTCTGTCCTTCTATTATACCCCAATCCCCCCTCTGTCCTTCTATTATACCCCAATCCCCCCTCTGTCCTTCTATTATACCCCAATCCTCCCTCTGTCCTTCTATTATACCCCAATCCCCCCTCTGTCCTTCTATTATACCCCAATCCTCACCTCTGTCCTTCTATTATATCCCAATCCTCCCTCTGTCCTTCTATTATACCCCAATCCTCCCTCTGTCCTTCTATTATACCCCAATCCCCCTCTGTCCTTCTATTATACCCCAATCCCTCCTCTGTCCTTCTATTATACCCCAATCCCCCCTCTGTCCTTCTATTATACCCCAATCCTCCCTCTGTCCTTCTTTTATACCCCAATCCCCCCTCTGTCCTTCTATTATATCCCAATCCCCCCTCTGTCCTTCTATTATACCCCAATCCCCCCTCTGTCCTTCTATTATATCCCAATCCCCCCTCTGTCCTTCTATTATACCCCAATCCCCCCTCTTCCCCTCTATTATACCCCAATCCCCCCTCTGTCCTTCTATTATACCCCAATCCCCCCTCTGTCCTTCTATTATACCCCAATCCTCCCTCTGTCCTTCTATTATACCCCAATCTTCCCTCTGTCCTTCTATTATACCCCAATCCCCCCTCTGTCCTTCTATTATACCCCAATCCACCCTCTGTCCTTCTATTATACCCCAATCCCCCTCTGTCCTTCTATTATACCCCAATCCTCCCTCTGTCCTTCTATTATACCCCAATCCTCCCTCTGTCCTTCTATTATACCCCAATCCCCCCTCTGTCCTTTTATTATACCCCAATCCTCCCTCTGTCCTTCTTTTATATCCCAATCCCCCCTCTTCCCCTCTATTATACCCCAATCCCCCCTCTGTCCTTCTATTATATCCCAATCCCCCCCTCTGTCCTTCTATTATACCCCAATCCCCCCTCTGTCCTTCTATTATACCCCAATCCTCCCTCTGTCCTTCTATTATACCCCAATCCCCCCTCTGTCCTTCTATTATACCCCAATCCCTCCTCTGTCCTTCTATTATACCCCAATCCTCCCTCTGTCCTTCTATTATACCCCAATCCCTCCTCTGTCCTTCTATTATACCCCAATCCCCCCTCTGTCCTTCTATTATACCCCAATCCCCCCTCTGTCCTTCTATTATACCCCAACCCCCCCTCTGTCCTTCTATTATACCCCAATCCTCCCCTCTGTCCTTCTATATATCCCAATCCCCCCTCTGTCCTTCTATTATACCCCAATCCCCCCTCTGTCCTTCTATTATACCCCAATCCCCCCTCTGTCCTTCTATTATACCCCAATCCTCCCTCTGTCCTTCTATTATACCCCAATCCTCCCTCTGTCCTTCTATTATATCCCAATCCCCCCTCTGTCCTTCTATTATACCCCAATCCCCCCTCTGTCCTTCTATTATACCCAATCCTCCCTCTGTCCTTCTATTATACCCCAATCCCCCCTCTGTCCTTCTATTATACCCCAATCCTCCCTCTGTCCTTCTATTATACCCCAATCCTCCCCTCTGTCCTTCTATTATACCCCAATCCCCCCTCTGTCCTTCTATTATACCCCAATCCCCCCTCTGTCCTTCTATTATACCCCAATCCTCCCTCTGTCCTTCTATTATACCCTAATCCCCCCTCTGTCCTTCTATTATACCCCAATCCTCCCTCTGTCCTTCTATTATACCCCAATCCCCCCTCTGTCCTTCTATTATACCCCAATCCTCCCTCTGTCCTTCTATTATACCCCAATCCTCCCTCTGTCCTTCTATTATACCCCAATCCTCCCTCTGTCCTTCTATTATACCCCAATCCCCCCTCTGTCCTTCTATTATACCCCAATCCTCACCTCTGTCCTTCTATTATATCCCCAATCCTCCCTCTGTCCTTCTATTATACCCCAATCCCCCTCTGTCCTTTTATTATACCCCAATCCCTCCTCTGTCCTTCTATTATACCCCAATCCACCCTCTGTCCTTCTATTATACCCCAATCCCCCCCTCTGTCCTTCTATTATACCCCAATCCCCCCTCTGTCCTTCTATTATACCCCAATCCTCCCTCTGTCCTTCTATTATACCCCAATCCTCCCTCTGTCCTTCTTTTATACCCCAATCCCCCCTCTGTCCTTCTATTATACCCCAATCCTCCCTCTGTCCTTCTTTTATACCCCAATCCCCCTCTGTCCTTCTATTATATCCCAATCCCCCCTCTGTCCTTCTATTATACCCCAATCCCCCCCTCTGTCCTTCTATTATATCCCAATCCCCCCTCTGTCCTTCTATTATATCTCAATCCTCCCTCTGTCCTTCTTTTATACCCCAATCCCCCCTCTGTCCTTCTATTATATCCCAATCCCCCCTCTGTCCTTCTATTATACCCCAATCTCCCCTCTGTCCTTCTATTATACCCCAATCCTCCCTCTGTCCTTCTATTATACCCCAATCCTCCCTCTGTCCTTCTATTATACCCCAATCCCTCCTCTGTCCTTCTATTATACCCCAATCCTCCCTCTGTCCTTCTATTATACCCCAATCCTCCCTCTGTCCTTCTATTATATCCCAATCCCCCCTCTGTCCTTCTATTATATCCCAATCCCCCCTCTGTCCTTCTATTATACCCCAATCCCCCCTCTGTCCTTCTATTATACCCCAATCCTCCCTCTGTCCTTCTATTATATCCCAATCCCCCCTCTGTCCTTCTATTATACCCCAATCCCCCCTCTGTCCTTCTATTATACCCCAATCCTCCCTCTGTCCTTCTATTATACCCCAATCTCCTCTGTCCTTCTATTATACCCCAATCCCCCCTCTGTCCTTCTATTATACCCCAATCCTCCCTCTGTCCTTCTATTATACCCCAATCCCCCCTCTGTCCTTCTATTATACCCCAATCCTCCCTCTGTCCTTCTATTATACCCCAATCCCCCCTCTGTCCTTCTATTATACCCCAATCCCCCTCTGTCCTTCTATTATACCCCAATCCTCCCTCTGTCCTTCTATTATACCCCAATCCCCCCTCTGTCCTTCTATTATACCCCAATCCTCCCTCTGTCCTTCTATTATACCCCAATCCTCCCTCTGTCCTTCTATTATACCCCAATCCCCCCTCTGTCCTTCTATTATACCCCAATCCTCCCCTCTGTCCTTCTATTATACCCCAACCCCCCTCTGTCCTTTTATTATACCCCAATCCTCCCTCTGTCCTTCTATTATACCCCAATCCTCCCTCTGTCCTTCTATTATACCCCAATCCCCCCCACTGTCCTTCTATTATACCCCAATCCCCCCTCTGTCCTTTTATTATACCCCAATCCTCCCTCTGTCCTTCTATTATACCCCAATCCTCCCTCTGTCCTTCTATTATACCCCAATCCTCCCCTCTGTCCTTCTATTATACCCCAATCCTCCCTCTGTCCTTCTATTATACCCCAATCTTCCCTCTGTCCTTCTATTATACCCCAATCCCCCCTCTGTCCTTCTATTATACCCCAATCCTCCCTCTGTCCTTCTATTATACCCCAATCCTCCCTCTGTCCTTCTTTTATACCCCAATCCCCCTTCTGTCCTTCTATTATATCCCAATCCCCCCTCTGTCCTTCTATTATACCCCAATCCCCCCTCTGTCCTTCTATTATATCCCAATCCCCCCTCTGTCCTTCTATTATACCCCAATCTTCCCTCTGTCCTTCTATTATACCCCAATCCCCCCTCCGTCCCTCTATTATACCCCAATCCCCCCTCTGTCCTTCTATTATACCCCAATCCCCCTTCTTCCCCTCTATTATACCCTCTAATCCCCCTTGGGATTGGGATATAATTGCGCAGAGTTGCCGCCACATCCACAGTGCGGCACAGATTGCCCCGAGGCCTCCTGGTGACGTGAGATTGTGCAGAGTTCCCACCACATGCACCGCGTGGAACAGATTGCCCCGTAGCCTCCTGGTGACATGAGATGACACAGAGTTCCCACCACATCCATGGCACCGATTGCGTCGAGGCCTCCTGGTGATGTGAGATGGCGCAGAGTTCCCACCACATGTACGGCGTGGCACAGATTGCTCCGAGGCCTCTTGGTGATGTGAGATGGCGCAGTGTTCCCACCACATGTACGGCGTGGCACAGATTGCCCCGAGGCCTCTTGGTGATGTGAGATGGCGCAGTGTTCCCACCACATGTACGGCGTGGCACAGATTGCCCCGAGGCCTCCTGGTGATGTGAGATGGTGTAGAGTTGCCACCACATGTACGGCGTGGCACAGGTTCCCCCGAGGCCTCCTGGTGATGTGAGATGGCGCAGAGTTCCCACCACATGTACGGCGTGGCACAGATTGCCCCGAGGCCTCTTGGTGATGTGAGATGGCGCAGTGTTCCCACCACATGTACGGCATGGCACAGATTGCCCCGAGGCCTCTTGGTGATGTGAGATGGCGCAGTGTTCCCACCACATGTACGGCGTGGCACAGATTGCCCCGAGGCCTCTTGGTGATGAGTTCCCACCACATGTACGGCGTGGCACAGATTGCCCCGAGGCCTCTTGGTGATGTGAGATGGCGCAGAGTTCCCACCACATGTACGGCGTGGCACAGATTGCCCCGAGGCCTCTTGGTGATGTGAGATGGCGCAGTGTTCCCACCACATGTACGGCGTGGCACAGATTGCCCCGAGGCCTCCTGGTGATGTGAGATGGCGCAGTGTTCCCACCACATGTACGGCGTGGCACAGATTGCCCCGAGGCCTCTTGGTGATGTGAGATGGCGCAGAGTTCCCACCACATGTACGGCGTGGCACAGATTGCCCCGAGGCCTCCTGGTGATGTGAGATGGCGCAGAGTTCCCACCACATGTACGGCGTGGCACAGATTGCCCCGAGGCCTCCTGGTGATGTGAGATGGCGCAGAGTTCCCACCACATGTACGGCGTGGCACAGATTGCCCCGAGGCCTCCTGGTGATGTGAGATGGCGCAGAGTTCCCACCACATGTACGGCGTGGCACAGATTGCCCCGAGGCCTCCTGGTGATGTGAGATGGCGCAGAGTTCCCACCACATGTACGGCGTGGCACAGGTTCCCCCGAGGCCTCCTGGTGATGTGAGATGGCGCAGAGTTCCCACCACATGTATGGCGTGGCACAGATTGCTCCGAGGCCTCTTGGTGATGTGAGATGGCGCAGTGTTCCCACCACATGTACGGCGTGGCACAGATTGCCCCGAGGCCTCTTGGTGATGTGAGATGGCGCAGTGTTCCCACCACATGTACGGCGTGGCACAGATTGCCCCGAGGCCTCCTGGTGATGTGAGATGGTGTAGAGTTGCCACCACATGTACGGCGTGGCACAGGTTCCCCCGAGGCCTCCTGGTGATGTGAGATGGCGCAGAGTTCCCACCACATGTACGGCGTGGCACAGATTGCCCCGAGGCCTCTTGGTGATGTGAGATGGCGCAGTGTTCCCACCACATGTACGGCATGGCACAGATTGCCCCGAGGCCTCTTGGTGATGTGAGATGGCGCAGTGTTCCCACCACATGTACGGCGTGGCACAGATTGCCCCGAGGCCTCTTGGTGATGAGTTCCCACCACATGTACGGCGTGGCACAGATTGCCCCGAGGCCTCTTGGTGATGTGAGATGGCGCAGAGTTCCCACCACATGTACGGCGTGGCACAGATTGCCCCGAGGCCTCTTGGTGATGTGAGATGGCGCAGTGTTCCCACCACATGTACGGCGTGGCACAGATTGCCCCGAGGCCTCCTGGTGATGTGAGATGGCGCAGTGTTCCCACCACATGTACGGCGTGGCACAGATTGCCCCGAGGCCTCTTGGTGATGTGAGATGGCGCAGAGTTCCCACCACATGTACGGCGTGGCACAGATTGCCCCGAGGCCTCCTGGTGATGTGAGATGGCGCAGAGTTCCCACCACATGTACGGCGTGGCACAGATTGCCCCGAGGCCTCCTGGTGATGTGAGATGGCGCAGAGTTCCCACCACATGTACGGCGTGGCACAGATTGCCCCGAGGCCTCCTGGTGATGTGAGATGGCGCAGAGTTCCCACCACATGTACGGTGTGGCACAGATTGCCCCGAGGCCTCCTGGTGATGTGAGATGGCGCAGAGTTCCCACCACATGTACGGCGTGGCACAGATTGCCCCGAGGCCTCCTGGTGATGTGAGATGGCGCAGAGTTCCCACCACATGTACGGCGTGGCACAGATTGCCCCGAGGCCTCCTGGTGATGTGAGATGGCGCAGAGTTCCCACCACATGTACGGCGTGGCACAGATTGCCCCGAGGCCTCCTGGTGATGTGAGATGGCGCAGAGTTCCCACCACATGTACGGTGTGGCACAGATTGCCCCGAGGCCTCCTGGTGATGTGAGATGGCGCAGAGTTCCCACCACATGTACGGTGTGGCACAGATTGCCCCGAGGCCTCCTGGTGATGTGAGATGGTGTAGAGTTCCCACCACATGCACGGCGTGGCACAGATTGCCCCGAGGCCTCCTGGTGATGTGAGATGTTGGTATCCCTGGTCCCTGGGGGGTGGGTGAGTTGGATTCATCCTCGCCTAGGCCAGAAGGTAGGAAGTGCTGGACAACGTCCTTCAGATAAGATATTTATAGTATCCTAATATGTAACGGGGGCAGAAGAGAAAATAATAGCCAGTTACATAAGAGTGGAAATGTCATCTTTATTTATATTTTAGGCTCATTTAAGTTGAATTTTAATGTGTGAGAAGGCAGCCAGACGCGGCTTCCTTCTACTCAGCATCATGTCCGCCCTCATCGCTGCAACACCTTCATTATAACAGGAGATTCCCGTTTTTATGCATAAAACCAGTTCCCATGGGTCTCCATAATGTATATAAAATAAATGAGTACTTCTTTATTATTCACATTCCATATTGGACATTAACCACCTCAATACCTCAATACCGGCACTTTTACCCCCTTCCTGCCCAGGCCATTTTTCAGCTTTCAATGCTGTCACACTTTGAATGACAATTACGTGGTCATGTGACATTGTACAAAAAAATGTCATCTTTTTCTTCACACAAATAGAGCTTTCTTTTTGTGATATTTAATCACTGCTGGGATTTTTATTCTTTACTAAAACAAAAGAAAAAGACTGAAATTGTTGGGAAAAAAAAAGTTTTTCTTTGTTTCTGTCAGTTAATTTTCTAAATAAGTAATTTTTCTCCTTCACTGATGTACGCTGATGAGGCTGCACTGATTGGCACTGATGAGGAGGCACTTATCTGTCACACTGATGGGCACTGATATGTGGCACTTATGAGCACTAATAGGTGGCACGGGTGGGCATTGATGGACAGCACTGATGGGTGGCACTGACTGGCATCACATATGGGCACTGATTGGTGTCACTGATGGGCACTGCTGGGGCTGTTCTTGTAATCAGGGCACTGATGAGGTGGCACTTATGGGCACTAATTAGGTGGCACTGATGAGGCACTAATATGCTGCACTGGTGGGCACTGATAGGCAGCACTGGTGGGCACTGATAGGCGGCACAGATAGGCAGTACTGATGGACGGCATTGATGGACAGCACTGATGGGAGGCACTAACTGGCATCACTTATGGACACTGATTGGTGGCACTGATGGGCACTGCTGGGGCTTTTAGTGTAATCAGGGCACTTATGATCAGTGCCCTGATTACCTGCCCAGGTCTCCTCACCACACTCTCTGTCAGTGTGAGGTGAGGAGAGCCGATTCATGGCACTTCTGTATTTACATGTGACCGGCTGTGATTGGACACAGCCAGTCACATGGTTAAAGAACTGCGGGCGCGGCCCTTTACTGAGATCGGGGACTGCCCCGTGTTTCTAGGCCACGATCGCCGCACTGCGACCCCACGGGCACGCGATAGCGGGTGTTCTGGGACACCGCCATATGATCTACACCCAGGACGAGAGCCGTCCCGTCCCTCTGTCATTTGACGGTGGGCGGGCGGCAAGTGGTTAAAAAACTGAATATAAATTATTTAGAGAAGAATAAGAAGATATGCATAGATGTATAGTGCCATATAGCACACAGTGATTATCATAGCAGCACAAGTATATGCTGTGAACCAAGCACTAATATATTTTTTATCGACGCGTTTCGTGAATCAGAGGTCACTTCTTCAGGATCCAAACAGATGTCAAGCTGATAAACAACATCAGCGGAGAGACCATGCATATCTTTTTATTCTTCTCTAAATGTATATTATATTTTGTATATATATTTTTTGAATGTCCAATATGGAAAAGAAAAAGGTACTATATTTTTTTATATATACTTTATGGTTTAAAATCTGTTTTGGTGTGACTCCGTCCCCCAGGCACTGATTTGTTTTGGTGTGACTCCGTCCCACGGGCACTGATCTGTTTTGGTGTGACTCCGTCCCACGGGCACTGATCTGTTTTGGTGTGACTCCGTCCCACGGGCACTGATCTGTTTTGGTGTGACTCCGTCCCACGGGCACTGATCTGTTTTGGTGTGACTCCGTCCCCCAGGCACTGATCTGTTTTGGTGTGACTCCGTCCCACGGGCACTGATCTGTTTTGGTGTGACTCCGTCCCACGGGCACTGATCTGTTTTGGTGTGACTCCGTCCCACGGGCACTGATCTGTTTTGGTGTGACTCTGTCCCCCCGGGCACTGATCTGTTTTGGTGTGACTCTGTCCCCCGGGCACTGATCTGTTTTGGTGTGACTCCGTCCCACGGGCACTGATCTGTTTTGGTGTGACTCCGTCCCACGGCACTGATCTGTTTTGGTGTGACTCCGTCTCCCGGGCACTGATCTGTTTTGGTGTGACTCCGTCCCACGGGCACTGATCTGTTTTGGTGTGACTCCGTCCCACGGGCACTGATCTGTTTTGGTGTGACTCCGTCCCACGGGCACTGGTCTGTTTTGGTGTGACTCCATCTCACGGGCACTGATCTGTTTTGGTGTGACTCCGTCCCACGGGCACTGGTCTGTTTTGGTGTGACTCCGTCCCACGGGCACTGATGTGTTTTGGTGTGACTCTGTCCCCCGGGCACTGATCTGTTTTGGTGTGACTCCGTCCCACGGGCACTGATCTGTTTTGGTGTGACTCCGTCCCACGGGCACTGATCTGTTTTGGTGTGACTCCGTCCCACGGGCACTGATCTGTTTTGGTGTGACTCCGTCCCACGGGCACTGATCTGTTTTGGTGTGACTCCGTCCCACGGGCACTGATCTGTTTTGGTGTGACTCCGTCCCCCGGGCACTGATCTGTTTTGGTGTGACTCCGTCCCCCACGCACTGATCTGTTTTGGTGTGACTCCGTCCCACGGGCACTGATCTGTTTTGGTGTGACTCCGTCCCACGGGCACTGATCTGTTTTGGTGTGACTCCGTCCCACGGGCACTGATCTGTTTTGGTGTGACTCCGTCCCACGGGCACTGATGTGTTTTGGTGTGACTCTGTCCCCCGGGCACTGATCTGTTTTGGTGTGACTCCGTCCCACGGGCACTGATCTGTTTTGGTGTGACTCCGTCCCACGGCACTGATCTGTTTTGGTGTGACTCCGTCTCCCGGGCACTGATCTGTTTTGATGTGACTCCGTCCCACGGGCACTGATCTGTTTTGGTGTGACTCCGTCCCACGGGCACTGATCTGTTTTGGTGTGACTCCGTCCCACGGGCACTGGTCTGTTTTGGTGTGACTCCATCTCACGGGCACTGATCTGTTTTGGTGTGACTCCGTCCCACGGGCACTGGTCTGTTTTGGTGTGACTCTGTCCCCCGGGCACTGATCTGTTTTGGTGTGACTCCGTCCCACGGGCACTGATCTGTTTTGGTGTGACTCCGTCCCACGGGCACTGATCTGTTTTGGTGTGACTCCGTCCCACGGGCACTGATCTGTTTTGGTGTGACTCCGTCCCACGGGCACTGATGTGTTTTGGTGTGACTCTGTCCCCCGGGCACTGATCTGTTTTGGTGTGACTCCGTCCCACGGGCACTGATCTGTTTTGGTGTGACTCCGTCCCATGGCACTGATCTGTTTTGGTGTGACTCCGTCTCCCGGGCACTGATCTGTTTTGGTGTGACTCCGTCCCACGGGCACTGATCTGTTTTGGTGTGACTCCGTCCCACGGGCACTGATCTGTTTTGGTGTGACTCCGTCCCACGGGCACTGGTCTGTTTTGGTGTGACTCCATCTCACGGGCACTGATCTGTTTTGGTGTGACTCCGTCCCACGGGCACTGGTCTGTTTTGGTGTGACTCTGTCCCCCGGGCACTGATCTGTTTTGGTGTGACTCCGTCCCACGGGCACTGATCTGTTTTGGTGTGACTCCGTCCCACGGGCACTGATCTGTTTTGGTGTGACTCCGTCCCACAGGCACTGGTGTGTTTTGGTGTGACTCCATCTCACGGGCACTGATCTGTTTTGGTGTGACTCCGTCTCCCGGGCACTGATCTGTTTTGGTGTGACTCCATCTCACGGGCACTGATCTCTTTTGGTGTGACTCCGTCTCCCGGGCACTGATCTGTTTTGGTGTGCCTCCGTCCCACGGGCACTGGTCTGTTTTGGTGTGACTCCGTCCCACGGGCACTGATCTGTTTTGGTGTGACTCCATCCCACGGGCACTGGTCTGTTTTGGTGTGACTCCATCTCACAGGCACTGATTTGTTTAGGTGTGACTCCGTCCCACGGGCACTGATTTGTTTAGGTGTGACTCCGTCCCACGGGCACTGATCTGTTTTGGTGTGACTCCGTCCCACGGGCACTGATCTGTTTTGGTGTGACTCCGTCCCACGGGCACTGGTCTGTTTTGGTGTGACTCCATCTCACGGGCACTGATTTGTTTAGGTGTGACTCCGTCCCACGGGCACTGATTTGTTTAGGTGTGACTCTGTCCCACGGACACTGGTCTGTTTTGGTGTGACTCCATCTCACGGGCACTGATCTGTTTTGGTGTGACTCCGTCCCACGGGCACTGGTCTGTTTTGGTGTGACTCCGTCCCACGGGCACTGATCTGTTTTGGTGTGACTCCGTCCCACGGGCACTGGTCTGTTTTGGTGTGACTCCATCTCACGGGCACTGGTCTGTTTTGGTGTGACTCCGTCCCACGGGCACTGGTCTGTTTTGGTGTGACTCTGTCCCACGGGCACTGGTCTGTTTTGGTGTGACTCCATCTCATGGGCACTGATTTGTTTTGGTGTGACTCCATCCCAGGGGCACTGATCTGTTTTGGTGTGACTCCGTCCCACGGGCACTGATCTGTTTTGGTGTGACTCTGTCCCACGGGCACTGATTTGTTTTGGTGTGACTCCATCTCACAGGCACTGATTTGTTTAGGTGTGACTCCGTCCCACGGGCACTGATTTGTTTAGGTGTGACTTCGTCCCACGGGCACTGGTCTGTTTTGGTTTGACTCCATCTCACGGGCACTGATCTGTTTTGGTGTGACTCCATCTCACGGGCACTGATCTGTTTTGGTGTGACTCCGTCCCACGGGCACTGGTCTGTTTTGGTGTGACTCCGTCCCACGGGCACTGATCTGTTTTGGTGTGACTCCGTCCCACGGGCACTGGTCTGTTTAGGTGTGACTCCATCTCACGGGCACTGGTCTGTTTAGGTGTGACTCCATCTCACGAGCACTGGTCTGTTTTGGTGTGACTCCGTCCCACGGGCACTGATCTGTTTTGGTGTGACTCCGTCCCCCGGGCACGGGTCTGTTTTGGTGTGACTCCATCTCACGGGCACTGATTTGTTTTGGTGTGACTCCTTCCCCCAGGCACTGATCTGTTTTGGTGTGACTCCGTCCCACGGGCACTGGTCTGTTTTGGTGTGACTCCGTCCCCCAGGCACTGATTTGTTTTGGTGTGACTCCGTCCCAGGGGCACTGATCTGTTTTGGTGTGACTCCGTCCCACGGGCACTGGTCTGTTTAGGTGTGACTCCGTCCCACGGGCACTGATCTGTTTTGGTGTGACTCCGTCCCACGGGCACTGATCTGTTTTGGTGTGACTCCGTCCCACGGGCACTGGTCTGTTTTGGTGTGACTCCATCTCACGGGCACTGATTTGTTTTGGTGTGACTCCATCCCTGGGGCACTGGTCTGTTTTGGTGTGACTCCGTCCCACGGGCACTGGTCTGTTTTGGTGTGACTCCGTCCCCCAGGCACTGATTTGTTTTGGTGTGACTCCGTCCCAGGGGCACTGATCTGTTTTGGTGTGACTCCGTCCCACGGGCACTGGTCTGTTTAGGTGTGACTCCGTCCCACGGGCACTGATCTGTTTTGGTGTGACTCCGTCCCACGGGCACTGGTCTGTTTTGGTGTGACTCCATCCCACGGGCACTGGTCTGTTTTGGTGTGACTCCGTCCCACGGGCACTGGTCTGTTTTGGTGTGACTCCGTCCCACGGGCACTGATCTGTTTTGGTGTGACTCCGTCCCACGGGCACTGATCTGTTTTGGTGTGACACCGTCCCACGGGCACTGGTCTGTTTTGGTGTGACTCCATCTCACGGGCACTGATTTGTTTAGGTGTGACTCCGTCCCACGGGCACTGATTTGTTTAGGTGTGACTCCGTCCCACGGGCACTGGTCTGTTTTGGTGTGACTCCATCTCACGGGCACTGATCTGTTTTGGTGTGACTCCGTCCCACGGGCACTGATTTGTTTAGGTGTGACTCCATCCCACGGGCACTGGTCTGTTTTGGTGTGACTCCATCTCACGGGCACTAATCTGTTTTGGTGTGACTCCATCTCACCGGCACTGGTCTGTTTTGGTGTGACTCCGTCCCACGGGCACTGGTCTGTTTTGTTGTGACTCCGTCCCACGGGCACTGGTCTGTTTTGTTGTGACTCCGTCCCACGGGCACTGATCTGTTTTGGTGTGACTCCGTCCCACGGGCACTGATCTGTTTTGGTGTGACTCCGTCCCACGGGCACTGATTTGTTTGGTGTGACTCTGTCCCCCAGGCACTGGTCTGTTTTGGTGTGACTCCGTCCCACGGGCACTGATCTGTTTTGGTGTGACTCCATCTCACGGCACTGGTCTGTTTTGGTGTGACTCCTACAGGCACGGGTTTTCTGCATAGAAATTCAATGTTTCAGGGACTCGCCTCTGTGCACCCAAGCCACATTTTTAATAATGATGTCCATTTTTTGTGTGTTTGCATTGCGAGGCCCATAGAAGTCAATGGCAACACATCTGTTGTGCGAATTGATGCGTTTTGGCATGATGGCAACAAGTAATACCAAGCCGTGGTCAATGGATGTTAACGCGATCCACTCCAAATCCTAAATTCAAAAACGCATTGGAAACTTGCATCAAAGGGTATCACGTGATAACGCACATAGGAAACGCACGTTGGCACACGCTTAACGCTACAAGAAGACGCACCTCTGCGCACATCCATAGATCTAAATGGTCCCTCAAAATCTGCAGCTTTCATTAAAGTGATCTCTGGTGATCCTGCCAGAAAGGAACAGACATTTCCTGTTATCAGGTGACAACGCTCTGTCCCTTTCTCCTTAAGTGCTCCTGCGTTGTCACCCTGTCACACGGGCTCCTGATGGGACTACAGGTGACACACATGACACAGACATGATCGTCTGTTGTCACCATCAGGAAACCCGCTCTGAGAAATGTCATGCAGCCATCACTGGAGTGTATGGAGATGGGAAGTGGCACCAAAGAGGCTGCAGGAGATCGGCAGCACTGAGATGTAATAAAGGCGAAGAGAATAAAGCCAAATGTTTTATTTGTTTATGAAATTACATTTTATGACACACAGAGCAGACCAAGTGTCATCCAGTTCAGGTTTACGACAACGTTTACCCTTCATGTACCAGCCTCAGCCTTCATCTTCCCGGATTAGACTCTTTGTAGGGTGAGGCTGTAATGATGGATCTCGGCGTTCTCTGTAATATCGCTGTGATAAAAGACGCAAACCGCCTGGAACGCTTTGTCCTCCGCTGCTGAAATACAAATAATTACTAAAGGAGTCGATTCAGATGCCATGGGTGTTGGGCTGCAGTGCGTTTCGTGGGGGGGTGAAGAATGTGATATTTCAGGTAAAGGTGGAGTCTGGAGTCACCTGCTCGTGTTTTATATCTCCAGGTGATTACAGTGCTGAGTGGATATTTCGGGAGCTGTGTCTGGGACCTCAAAGTCTATCAGGTGATGGGGTGGATTGGGCCTATATATATTCAGTCGCTGTGATTGGTGCCCCTGAGAAGGTCATGTTCCTTGCACTGAAATCATGTGGAGGATGTAGGAGGTGAGTGACTTCTTCATCAGAGATTCTGGACAGTGAAGACAGAAGATCATTGAGGACTATGTGATGGTGGAAAATAAAACTAATCCTCTCCATTTCCTGATTAAGCATCAAGTTTTCGTTGGTTTGGTTGTCAGGGGATAGGTTCTCTGGGCTTGGTTCCCAAGAACTTGGTCCCCGGGGATCAGTTCTCAGGGGCTCTGTCCTCAGGGCCCTTTTCTTCAGGGCATGGTCCCTGAGAGCTTACTCCTTGGAAGATCAGTCCTCTGGTCTTTAGGGGATAGGAGTTGCCTACCTATAAAATTTCCAGAACAGTCTGTAAGGCCTGGTTCCTGGGAGGTACTCAGGGGCTCGGTCCTCAGAGCTTGATCCTTAGGGGATTAGTCCTCAGGGGCTTAGTCATTAGGGGAACGGTCCTCCGGGCTTCATTCTTGATAACTTGTACCTTAGTCCTCAGGGGCTCTGTCCTTGGAGCATTGGTCATGAGGGCTTGGTCCCTGGGAGGTTGGTCTTTAGAAAATCAGTCCTCTGAGGCTTGGTCCTCAGGAGCCTTGTCCTTATGGGATTGGTCCTCAGGGGCTTGGTCATCTAGGGCTTGGTCTTTATGAGATCAGTACTCAGGGGCTTGGTCTTTATGGGCTTGGTCCTCAGTAGCTCTATCTTCAGGGCTTGATTCTTGGGGGCTTGGTCCATAGGGGATTGGCCCTCGGGTGCTTGGTCCTAAGAGGCTTGGTCATCAGGGAATTGGTCCTCTGGGCTTTGTTCTTGATAACATGGTCCTTAGGGAACCAGTCCTCAGGGGCTGTGTCTTCAGGGGACTTGGTTCTTGGGGACCATCCTTTAGGATAACTGATCTTTAGGTGACCTTATAAATAACTTAATTGTTGGTGTTTTCTTATAGTTTTCTATGGAAGGATTGGGGCGGCCCAGTCTGTCCAATCATCCAGCAGCTATATTTCACTATTGTTTCCGCAGTCCACAAATCCAGCCCAGTTCTGAACATTCAGATCAGAGATGGAGTGACAGTTACAACAAATCCCTGACATCTCTACACACCCCAGTCTGCACCTCAAGTGGCAGCTCTTATGATTGTGCGTTCTGTGATCACATTGGACATTATCCGGCCAACTAGCTGGAACTGGAGTAGCAAAATAACCCAAATCCTTCAGATGCCGGTCTGCAGCGTATAAGGATCAGTGCGGGTACTGAGGGTCGGTTGGGTGCGTTTTGGTCAATAAACGCCTTTTCGGTGATTTTGCGGAATGGGAGGAACTCTGAAGAAGGGCGGGGGAAGCCTGGAATCTGCTCTGGGGTTGTGATGTTGGGAGAAGGAGGGATTCCCGGGAATCCTCTGGAGGCCACCTACCATGGGCAGACTGTACTCGGCAGTAGGTGGGACCCTCGCAGCGAATCTAGTTCTGGTTACGTATTACAGAAGGAGCCGGAACATCCAGCGGCTTTCCTTATCTTCTAATCGCGTCGTCTTTGCACATTCGCCATCAGCAGATAATTGTATTCCCTCTGTCGCTGTGTGTGGTGGGGGATGGGTTAATGGTGGATTAATTTTACAAGGCCGACCTTTGTGCAGTGATAATTCATCTCTTGTGTTACCTGCGTTCACGGCCGACTCCGCGCAGGGATTTACGTCTGGTTGGGTTTAAAGGGGAGCTGTGAACGGACACGGTTTATTTTACGGGCAGGGCCTGCGGTCAGCGAGAATTAGTAGAAATATGAGGCGTGTAACGCCACGCAGGCGAAACTGAGACTCCTAACGTAAGCTGAGCTTCGAATGTCGTCTCTACGGAACCACCCAGGCCGCCATTAATAACAGGCGCTCTTCGAGGTGAGATTTATGGGCCACATCAAACGCTGACACGCACAATGTGACGGACATTCTGGAAACATAAAACCCATCGTTCTCACACCCGTGTGCAAGCGGCAAATTAGCGGAGAGGCCCGATTATACGCCCCGTGTCCCCAGCTAATGAATCTCAGCGTTTTATGTCTCCAGCGAGGAAGCGGGTCATGTGACAGCGAGTATGTCACAGCGACACAGATAATGACAAGTGGCTGAATAAAAATCTCCACCACAAACTGGAAAACGTTCGTCTGCCTCTGATTGGGAATCGCAGTGCGAGGCGACCCTGTGGGTCAGTTCTACAGACTGGATATTGGCAGCAACTCAATCTTCTCTGGGATAAATTAGGGTTATACATAGAGGAGGAGCATGCAAAATCTGCAGTGACCAATAGAAATCCACCTCTCATTATCTCTCAGGGGGCAGAACCATGGAAGGTGATTGCTAATTGGCTGCTCTGGGTTCTGACCCTCCCATTACACAGAGCAGAGGGACAGGTTCACTTCTTTGCAATTGTCCTTTTCTGCTCTGTGTCCCCCCCACCCCCGCCGATAGCAGAAAGGCCGTAGATTTTGTGCACGCTTTTCTTCCCCTCCTGCCCCCCGCCGGGGGCTCAGACCCGGGAAAGATGGTTCTGATTTGGTCTGGCTGGAATGCGTTCTCTTGTGTGGAATTTGGCGGCCTCGATCTCGTCTGGTCCTGCGGTGAGGGATGATGTACTGGAGAAGAGCTGATTGAAATCCTTCCATCTTCCAGAAACGCAGAATTTACCGCTAAACGGAAACATGTGCGCCAGTCACTGCGCCGCATTAACCTATCCATTGCTGATGGGGCCACCACCGGTCACATGATCTGCTGACTGCCGAATGAGATCTCTGATGGGGTCACATGACCTTGGAGAGGTCCTGCGTTTCATTAAACTATTGACAGAGGAACTATGGGGGAGGAGCTAATTGTCACATGACCAAAGAATGTGCAGCGCCGCATTACAGGTGACTCGCCAGCATTGGAACCGCTAAGAGTCCACTCACCTTCTACTCTGGTTCCTGAACTTGCCCCATGTCTCTCCGGAATTGCACCGTCCATCAGATGACATGGAGTCTGGAAGGTGTCATCCGTATGACAACCCTTCATCCTAAAAGAAGTTAGATGTGGGTGCCCTCCCCCCCAGAAATTAGATGTGGGTGCCCTCCCCCCCAGAAATTAGATGTGGGTGCCTCCCCCCCCCCCATATATTCTATTCCATCCACCATAGACGAATTCCACATTCAATTCTGATTATATATATATTTTTTTTTAGCTGGATAGAGTTCAGCTTTATGGAGCAGATATGTAATGGGGGGGGGGGGGGGGTCTCTGGTAGGGTTGTCACCTCATCCCTTTCAACCTGAACACAAATGAATTACTCGGGTTCTGAGGCTAATTAAATGCAGATAAGGCAACAAGTGAGTTTAATTACCACCTTAATCAGCCACAGAACCCGTGTAATTTATATGTGTTCGGGTTTACAGGGATGAGGTGGCAACTCTAGTCTCTGGTCACATAACCCAGAAGGCTGAACATTGGGGGCAATAGGCTCAGCAGTCACATGATTGCGCTCTGTCAGCCTGTTCTCCACCAGCCCTTAAACCCCCCCCCCCATGACAAGTGTCCTGATCCTCCCATGGTGCTATCAGTCCTTGGTGACGTGGGAGAACCAATACTGAGACTGGGCTCGTCAGCTGCCATCTTGGTCTACAGTACCTGAGTGAAGAGCCGTCATCAGTAGTAACAAGTGGAACTGTGAGATGTGGAGCGCAGCCAGAGGATGAGGGTCCTTACAAGTCACCCAACGGATCACAGTCCTTCATCCACCCTAATCATCATTATCTTCATGAGTCTGCTCCAGCAATCTCAGCACCAAGACCAGTAGACACGTGGTCCCCCTTTCAATCCCATTACTGGCCTCCACCTAGGAAAGGGTCAATGCAAAGTCACCAACATACAGCATGAAGCAGGCCAAATATTCTCTGACTGGCCCCCTCTGCTGGCTGGGCAGAGACAGTAACAGCAGCTCAATCATTTATAATCAGTGAGGTGCAGGCTGGAGAGGCTACGCAGATGGTTGAGCTGATGGGGCCTTTGTGGTGGGTTCCTGAGACCTGTCTGGGCCTGGATTGTCCTGCAGATCCTTTCTAGAGAGGTGATCTTCAGGGTTTGACTCATTCATTTAGTCATTTCTAGATTTGCCCTGACGTAAGAAATCACTGTACAGAGGCACCTAGATGTGGTGTGTGACCTCCACGTGTATCTGCAGCAGAGAGACCTCTGCTTTCCATAGTGCTGGGAAATGTGAATTGTGTACGGTTTTTGCTGACATTTACTGCCCCACCCCATGTGTAGCCCTGGTCTGAGGCAGACTCTGGACTACAGCTGTACATTTCAGGATGTCACTGACTGGGCTGCAGCCACCCATACACAGCCAGTGCTGCAGCTGTTCTCCCTCACTTAACCTGCCAGTGAGGAGAGGAGGAGGAGAGAGAGGACACAGGACAATCCTAAGGCTGAGCTGTGTACAGCCAGAGGAAGGCCACCACCAGGGGAATCAGAGGACACTGGACTGCTGTGCATCCTGGGAATGACAGATATAAACAAGGCCTGGGGAATGCCCAGGAAAAAATTCCAAGCCTACTTACCACCAGCTCGCAGACAACCAAATTAACCTGTCTAACAGTATGCGTTAAAAACAGGGGTTTAGTCCGCACGCATTTGCAAATGCATGCGTAAGCCACAGAGCCTCGTCACGGCACCCTGATATCTGTGGTCCTAACACTAAAATATGAGTGTCCCCACAGTGGAGGCACATGCATTCTGATGGATAAATGAGAGCAGGTGGACTGAAGGGCAGCCCATCCCTTCTTAAAGGTACAGGAGCACACCAGACACCCAGCAAATAGCACAATGGCTGCAAAGGTGCTGGTGCGTTGCTGGACCAATACACATACCAAGGTGAGAGTACTGTTATGCCGCGTACACACGGTCGTACTTTTCGTCTACAAAAGTCCAACAGACGCTGATGGACTAAAGCTGGCTGGTAATCCGATCGTGTGTGGGCTTCTCCGGACTTTCAACCGACTTTTTTAGCCTCAAATACGACGTACTTTAGATTTGAAACATGCTTCAAAACTTTTACTTCGTACCTACGACGGACCCCGAAATCCGCTCGTCTGTGTGCTAGTCCGACGGACAAAAAGCCACGCTAGGGCACCTATTGGCTACTGGCTATGAACTTCCTTATTTTAGTCCGGTGTACGTCATCACGTACGAATCCGACCGACTTTTGTGTGGTCGTGTGTAGGCAAGTCCGTTCGTTAGAAAGTAGGCCGCAAGTCCGCGGCAAGTCCACCGAAAGTCTGCCGGAAGTCTGTCCGACAGGCTGTCCGACTTTTGTAGACGAAAAGTACGACCGTGTGTACGCGGCATTAGACAGGTTAATTTGGTTGTCTGCGAGCTGGTGGTAAGTAGGCTTGGAATTTTTTCCTGGGCATTCCCCAGGCCTTGTTTATATCTGTTTGTAGCCCTCCAATGCTGCTTACTGCGATAGCCAGCTATAAATGAGGGTGGTGGCAAGTTTTTTGAGATCACCTGGGAATGACAGAGCCTGCTGGGAGGAGCGGTGTCTTGTGGGAGATGTAGTCCCTAGAGTGACTAAGCCTGTGTTGTGTTCTGTTCTTGAACTACAGATCCCAGCATTACCAGAATTCTGCAGAGGAGGAAAAGGAAGGACTATCCTGGGTTGGAGGAAGTTGTTGGGAAGATGTTGAAGAGCACACATTGTGCAGAAGGCTGCTGATAGGATGATTTGCTGCAGTTTTGGGGAGGAAGACAGCCAGTCATTGCCATTATCTGGTCTGTGGTGGTGGGGAGGACGTTGCTGCAGCTGGCATCGCTGGGCCCCATCCGGAGAGTGGGAGTCGCCATCCTATGTGTTGGTGAGAGGCCGTTGGCTGTACCCTCTGCACACTGTATGTGTAATTGTTCTTTATGCATAAATGAAACTGGTATCCACCACAAGATCATATCCTGGGGAGTTCACCTGTGTACTACCCGGCCTAAGGAGTTCACCTGTGTAATACCCGGCCTAAGGAGTTCACCTGTGTACTACCCGGCCTAAGGAGTTCACCTGTGTACTACCCGGCCTAAGGAGTTCACCTGTGTAATACCCAGCCTTAGGAGTTCACCTGTGTACTACCCGGCCTAAGGAGTTCACCTGTGTACTACCCGGCCTAAGGAGTTCACCTGTGTAATACCCAGCCTTAGGAGTTCACCTGTGTACTACCCGGCCTAAGGAGTTCACCTGTGTACTACCCGGCCTAAGGAGTTCACCTGTGTACTACCCGGCCTAAGGAGTTCACCTGTGTAATACCCGGCCCGGAGATTCTGCCTGTGTAATACCCGGCCTGGGGAGTTCACCTGTGTAATACCCAGCCTAAGGAGTTCACCTGTGTACTACCCGGCCTAAGGAGTTCACCTGTGTACTACCCGGCCTAAGGAGTTCACCTGTGTACTACCCGGCCTAAGGAGTTCACCTGTGTAATACCCGGCCTGGAGATTCTGCCTGTGTAATACCCGGCCTAAGGAGTTCACCTGTGTAATACCCGGCCTGGAGATTCTGCCTGTGTAATACCCGGCCTGGGGAGTTCACCTGTGTAATACCCAGCCTAAGGAGCTCACCTGTGTAATACCCGACCTGGAGATTCCACCTGTGTAATACCCGGCCTAAGGAGTTCACCTGTGTAATACCCGGCCTAAGGAGTTCACCTGTGTAATACCCGGCCTGGAGATTCCACCTGTGTAATACCCGGCCTGGAGATTCTGCCTGTGTAATACCCGGCCTAGAAAGTCCACCTTTGTAATACCCGGCCTGGAGAGTCTGCCTGTGTAATACCCAGCCTGGGGAGTTCACCTGTGTAATACCCGGCCTAAGGAGTTCACCTATGTAATACCCGGCCTGGAGATTCTGCCTGTGTAATACCCAGCCTGGAGAGTCCTTCTGTGTAATACCCAGCCTGGAGAGTCCTTCTGTGTAATACCCAGCCTGGGGAGCTCACCTGTGTAATACCCGGTCAAGGAAACTCACCTGTGTAATACTGGGGGTACTAGATACTGCAATATTATACATTGGGGTACTATAGTACAAGTCAATGAAGATACAAGATCCAGTCAGGGGGTCAGTGACATTGGTGTGCTGGGTACTGAGGTACGAGGCTCTGTGGGGCTCTCACTGGGATACTAGTCACTACAATACTCAGATATTAGTGAGATGGTCATCACAGGGTACTAGTCCCTTAGATACTGCAGTACTAGTAAGTGGAAGATTAAATCCTGAGGTGCCAATCAGTGAGCTCCTGTGGTCCTGAGCTGAGGTTCTGCAGTACTAGTCAGTGGAATGGAGTTAGTAGTCAGTTGGTAGTAGTCGAGGGAGGGGGCTGAAATAGGCGGCAGTTGGGAGCCAGCTGCGTTCGGCGAGCTGTGACATTGGTGAGTCTGCATATGCGGCTCCGCTCGGCTGGGAGTGCGATGTGACTGATTGAACGCAGCGGGGCCCCTCGCTCTCACCCACTCTTCCATGACGCTCGGTCTTGGGCGGAGGGAGGAAAATCGGGAATTGATGATAAAATCAGAATCTGATTAAATCTCCGACAGAGAAATTCCAATATGAAAATATCCAATTACAGCGCAGATCTCTTGACGCCAAAATGAGGCGAGATTTATGTATCCTAATAATCAGCTCTACCACCGCCGTCTACTCGTCCTCACCACCTACTGAACCCCGATAGTTACCAAACCCATTCCTGGCCCTCAGCACCCAACTAAGACCAGCAGGTGCACAATGTGAGAGCCTATTCCTGGCCTGACCACCCAACTACAACCAGCAGGTGCACAGTGTGAGAGCCTATTCCTGGACCTGATCACCCAACTACAACCAGCAGGTACACAGTGTGAGAGCCCATTCCTGGCCTGACCACCCAAATAAAAAAAGCAGGTGCACAGTGTGAGAGCCCATTTCTGGCCCTGATCACCCAACTACAACCAGCAGGAGCCCAGTGTGAGAGCCCATTCCTGGCCTGCCAACCCAACTACGGCCAGCAGGTGCACAGTGTGAGAGCCCATTCCTGGCCCTGTCCACCCAACTATGACCAGCAGGTGCACAGTGTGAGAGCCCATTCTTGGCCTGATTACCCAACTACAACCAGCAGGTGCACAGTGTGTGAGAGCCCATTCCTGGCCCTAACCACCCAACTACAACCAGCAGGTACACAGTGTGAGAGCCCATTCCTGACCCTGACCACCCAACTACAACCAGCAGGTGCACAATGTGAGAGCCTATTCCTGGCCTAACCACCCAACTACAACCAGCAGGTACACAATGTGAGAACCTATTCCTGGCCTGAACACCCAACTACAACCAGCAGGTAAACAGTGTGAGAGCCCATTCCTGGCTCTGCTCAGCAAACTACAACCAGCAGGTGCACAGTGTGAGAGCCCATTCCTGACCCTGACCACCCAACTATGACCAGCAGATGCATAGTGTGAGAGCCCATTCCTGGCCCAAACCACCCAACTACGACCAGCAGGTGCACAGTATGAGAGCCTATTCCTGGCCCTGATCAGCAAACTACAACCAGCAAGTGCAGTGTGAGAGCCCATTCTTGGCCCTGACCACCCAAATATGACCAGCAGGTGCACAGTGTGAGAGCCCATTCCTGGCCCCCGACCATCCAACTACCACCAGCAGGTGCCCAGTGTGAGAACCCATTCCTGGCCCCGACCATCAAACTACAGCCAGCAGGTGCACAGTGTGAGAACCCATTCCTGGCCCTGATCACCCAACTATGACCAGCAGGTGCACAGTGTGAAAGCCCATTCCTGACCCTGACTATCCAACTATGACCAGCAGGTGCACAGTGTGAGCCCATTCCTGGCCCCGACCAACTACAACCAAAGGATGCACAGTGTGAGAGCCTATTCCTGACCCTGACCATTCAACTATGACCAGCAGGTGCACAGTGTGTGAGCCCATTCCTGACTCTGACCCCCAACTACATCCAGCAGATACACAGTGTGAGAGCCCATTCCTGGCCCCGACCACCCAACTACAACCAGCATGAGCACAGTGTGAGAACCCGTTCCTGGCCCAGACCACCCAACTATGACCAGCATGTGCACAGTGTGAGAGCCCATTCCTGGGCCTGACCACCCAACTCTGACCAGCAGGTGCTCAGTGTGAGAGCCCATTCGTGCCCCTGGCCACCCAAATACAACCAGCAGGTGCACAATGTGAGAGCCCATTCTTGGCCCCGGCCATTCAACTACAACCAGCAGGTGCCCAGTGTGAGAGCCCATTCTTGACCCTGACCATCCAACTACAACCAGCAGGTGCACAGTGTGAGAGCCCATTCCTGACCCTGACCACCCAACTACGACCAGCAGGTGCACAGCGAGAGAGCCCATTCTTGACCCTGCTCACCCAACTACGACCAGCAGGTGCCCAGTGTGAGAGCCCATTCCTGGCCCTAATCAACCAACTATGACCAGCAGGTGCACAGTGTGAGAGCCCATTCCTGGCCCCGACTACCCAACTACAAGCCAGCAGGTGCACAGTGTGAGAGCGCATTCCTGGCCCTAATCACCCAAATATGACCAGCAGTTGCACAGTGTGAGATCTCATTCCTGGCCCCGACCATCCAACTATGACCAGCAGGTGCACAGTGTGAGATCCCATTCTTTGCCCTGACCAACTAAAACCAGCAGGTGCACAGTGTGAGAGCCCATTCCTGGCCCCGACTACCCAACTACAAGCCAGCAGGTGCACAGTGTGAGAGCGCATTCCTGGCCCTAATCACCCAAATATGACCAGCATGTGCACAGTGTGAGAGCCCATTCCTGGCCCCCGACCACCCAACTACGACCAGCAGGTGCACAGTGTGAGAGCCCATTCCTGACCCTGACCACCCAACTACGACCAGCAGGTGCCCAGTGTGAGAGCCCATTCCTGACCACCCAATTATGACCAGCAGGTGCACAGTGTGAGAGCCCATTCCTGACCCTGACCACCCAACTACGACCAACAGGTACACAGTGTGAGAGCCCATTCCTGACCTTGACCACCCAACTATGACCAGCATGTGCACAGTGTGAGAGCCCATTCCTGGCCCCGACTACCCAACTACAAGCCAACAGGTACACAGTGTGAGAGCCCATTCCTGGCCTGACAACCCAACTACGACCAGCAGGTGCACAGTGTGAGAGCCCATTCTTGGCCTGATTACCCAACTACAACCAGCAGGTGCCCAGTGTGTGAGAGCCCATTCCTGGCCCTAACCACCCAACTACAACCTGCAGGTGCACAGTAAGGGCCGGTTCACACTGGGGCGACTTGGGATCCGACTTGTACGCCCTCAAGTCGCCCCAAGTCGCTTTGCATTTAGGTTAACATGGTAGGCAATGGGAGCGTCTTAATTGACACTACTGAAGTCGCTCCGACTTCAGAAAAGGTTCCTGTACTACTTCTATCCGACTTGTAGGCGACTTGTACCCATTCAACTCAATGTAAGTCGCCTGCAAGTCGGATCTCTCTGTAAAGTCAAGCGACTTTGCAGAGAAAACCCCTCCCTCCCCCCCTCCCTCCCAGAGAGGTGATTGGCCACAGGCGAAGTCGCCTGTCATGGAGGCGACTTCAAGTCGCCTCGTAATTTGCCGAAGTCGCGCTGAAGTCGCGCTAAAATCGCGCTAAAGTCGCGCTGAAGCCGCGTTGAAGTCGCGGTACAAAGTCGCGCTAAAGTCGTGTTGCCCATGTGTGAACCGACCCTAAGAGAGCCCATTCCTGACCCTGACCAACCAACTATGACAAGCAGGTGCACAGTGTGAGAGCCCATTCCTGGCCCTGATCAGCAAACTACAACCAGCAGGTGCACAGTGTGAGAGCCCATTCTTGGCCCTGACCACCCAACTATGACCAGCAGGTGCACAGTGTGAGAGCCCATTCTTGGCCCTGACCACCCAACTATGACCAGCAGGTGCACAGTGTGAGAGCCCATTCCTGGCCCTGATCACCCAACTACGACCAGCAGGTGACCAGTGTGAAAGGCTGTTCCTGGCCCCTGACCATCCAACTACCACCAGCAGGTGCCCAGTGTGAGATCCCATTCCTGGCCCCGACCATCAAACTACAGCCAGCAGGTACACAGTGTGAGAAGCCATTCCTGGCCCTAATCACCCAACTATGACCAGCAGGTGCACAGTGTGAAAGCCCATTCCTGACCCTGACCACCCAACTATGACCAGCAGGTGCACAGTGTGAGCCCATTCCTGGCCCTGACCAACTACAACCAAAGGATGCACAGTGTGAGAGCCTATTCCTGACCCTGACCATTCAACTTCGACCAGCAGGTGCCCAGTGTGTGAGCCCATTCCTGACTCTGACCCCCAACTACATCCAGCAGATACACAGTGTGAGAGACCTTTCCTGGCTCTGACCACCCAACTACAACCAGCAGGCGCTCAGTGTGAGAGCCCATTCCTGACCCTGACCACCCAAATACAACTAGCAGGTGCACAATGTGAGAGCCCATTCTTGGCCCCGGCCATTCAACTATAACCAGCAGGTGCCCAGTGTGAGAACCCATTCCTGACCCTGACCATCCAACTACCACCAGCAGGTGCCCAGTGTGAGAGCCCATTCCTGGTCCCGGCCACCCAACTATGACCAGCAGGTGCACAGTGTGAGATCCCATTCCTGACCCCGAGCATCCAACTACGACCAGCAGGTGCACAATGTGAGAACCCATTCCTGGCCCTGACCGCCCAAATACAACCAGCAGGTGCACAATGTGAGAGCCCATTCTTGGCCCCGGCCATTCAACTACGACCAGCAGGTGCACAGTGTGAGAGCCCATTCCTGACAACTGACCACCCAACTACGACCAGCAGGTGCACAGTGTGAGAGCCCATTCCTGACCTTGACCACCCAACTATAACCATCAGGTGCACAGTGTGAGAGCCCATTCCTGGCCCTAATCAACCAACTATGACCAGCAGGTGCACAGTGTGAGAGCCTATTCCTGGCCCCGACTACCCAACTACAAACCAGCAGGTGCACAGTGTGAGAGCACATTCCTGGCCCTAATCACCCAAATATGACCAGCAGTTGCACAGTGTGAGATCTCATTCCTGGCCCCGACCATCCAACTATGACCAGCAGTTGCACAGTGTGAGATCCCATTCTTTGCCCCGACCAACTACTACCAGCAGGTGCACAGTGTGAGAGCCCATTCCTGGCCCCGACCAACTACGACCAGCAGGTGCACAGTGTGAGATCCCATTCTTTGCCCCGACCAACTACAACCAGCAGGTGCACAGTGTGAGAGCCCATTCCTGGCCCTAATCACCCAACTACAACCAGCAGGTGCCCAGTGTGAGAGCACTTTCCTGACCCTGATCACCCAATTACGACCAACAGCTGCACAGTGTGAGAGCCTATTCCTGGCCCCGACCACCCAACTACAAGCCAGCAGGTGCACAGTGTGAGAGCCCATTCTTTGCCCCGACCAACTACAACCAGCAGGTGCACAGTGTGAGAACCCATTCCTGGCCCTAATCACCCAACTATGACCAGCAGGTGCACAGCGTGGGATCCCATTCCTGGCCCCGACCATCCTACTACAACAACCAGCAGGTGCCCAGTGTGAGAGCCCATTCCTGACCCTGACCACCCAACTACGACCAGCAGGTGCCCAGTGTGAGAGCCCATTCCTGACCCCCATTCCTGACCCCGACCATCCTACTACAACAACCAGCAGGTGCACAGTGTGAAAGCCCATTCCTGACCTTGACCACCCAACTATGACCAGCATGTGCCCAGTGTGAGAGCCCATTCCTTGCCCTGACCACCCAACTACAAGCCAGCAGGTGCACAGTCTGAGAGCCCATTCCTGGCCCTGATCAACCAACTATGACCAGCAGGCGCACAGTGTGAGAGCCCGTACCTGGCCCCAACTACCCAACTACAAGCCATCAGGTGCATAGTGTGAGAGCCCATTCCTGGCCCCAACTACCCAACTACAAGCCAGCAGGTGCACAGTGTGAGAGCGCATTCTTGGCTCTAATCACCCAACTATGACCAGCAGGTGCACAGTGTGAGATCTCATTCCTGGCCCCGACCACCCAACTACGACCAGCAGGTGCACAGTGTGAGAGCTCATTCCTGACCCTGATCACCCAACTATGACCAGCAGGTGCACAGTGTGAGAGCCCATTCCTGACCCTAATCACCCAACTATGACCAGCAGGTGCACAGTGTGAGAGCCCATTCCTGACCCCGACCATCCAACTACAAGCCGGCAGGTGCCCAGTGTGAGAGCCCATTCCTGGCCCCGACCATCCAACTACGACCAGCAGGTGCACAGTGTGAGAACCCATTCCTGACCCTAATCACCCAACTATGACCAGCAGGTGCACAGTGTGAGAGCCCATTCCTGGCCCCAACCATCCAACTATGACCAGCATGTGCACAGTGTGAGAGCTCATTCCTGGCCCCGACCATCCAACTATGACCAGCATGTGCACAGTGTGAGAGCTCATTCCTGGCCCCGACCATCCAACTATGACCAGCATGTGCACAGTGTGAGAGCCCATTCCTGGCCCTAATCAACCAACTATGACCAGCAGGTGCCCGGTGTGAGAGACCATGCCTGACCCTGACCACCCAACTACGACCAGCAGGTGCACAGTGTGAGAGCCCATTCCTGACCCCGACCACCCAACTACGACCAGCAGGTGCACAGTGTGAGAGCCCATTCCTGACCCTGACCACCCAACTACGACCAGCAGGTGCCCAGTGTGAGAGCCCATTCCTGACCCCGACAACCCAACTACGACCAACAGCTGCACAGTGTGAGAGCTCATTCCTGGCCCTGACCATCCAACTATGACCAGCAGGTGCACAGTGTGAGAGCCCATTCCTGGCCCCGACTACCCAACTACAAGCCAGCAGGTGCACAGTGTGAGAGCCCATTCCTGACCCTGATCACTCAACTACGACCAGCAGGTGCACAGTGTGAGAACCCATTCCTGAACCTAATCACCCAACTATGACCAGCAGGTGCACAGTGTGAGAGCCCATTCCTGGCCCCGACCATCCAACTATGACCAGCAGGTGCACAGTGTGAGAGCCCATTCCTGACCCTGACCACCCAACTACGACCAGCAGGTGCACAGTGTGAGAGCCCATTCCTGAACCTAATCACCCAACTATGACCAGGAGGTGCACAGTGTGAGAGCCCATTCCTGGCCCCGACCATCCAACTACGACCAGCAGGTGCACAGTGTGAGAGCCCATTCCTGACCCTAATCACCCAACTATGACCAGGAGGTGCACAGTGTGAGAGCCCATTCCTGGCCCCGACCATCCAACTACGACCAGCAGGTGCACAGTGTGTGAGCCCATTCCTGACCCTAATCACCCAACTATGACCAGGAGGTGCACAGTGTGAGAGCCCATTCCTGACCCTAATCACCCAACTATGACCAGGAGGTGCACAGTGTGAGAGCCCATTCCTGACCCCGACTACCCAACTATGACCAGCAGGTGCCCAGTGTGAGAGCCCATTCCTGGCCCCAACCACCCAACTACAAGCCGGCAGGTGCACAGTGTGAGAGCCCATTCCTGACCCCCATTCCTGACCCCGACCACCCAACTACGACCAACAGGTGCACAGTGTGAGAGCCCATTCCTGACCACCATTCCTGACCCCGACCACCCAACTACGACCAACAGGTGCACAGTGTGAAAGCCCATTCCTGACCCTGACCACCCAACTAGGACCAGCAGGTGCACAGTGTGAGATCCCATTCTTTGCCCTGACCAACTACAACCAGAGGATGCATGGTGTGAGAGCCCATTCCTGGCCCCGACCACCCAACTACAACCAGCAGGTGCACAGTGTGAGAGCCCATTCCTGACCCTGACCACCCAACTACAGCCAGCAGGTGCCCAGTGTGAGAACCCATTCCTGACCCCGACCATCCAACTACGACCAGCAGGTGCCCAGTGTGAGAGCCCATTCCTGGCCCCGACCACCCAACTACGACCAACAGGTGCACAGTGTGAGAGCTCTTTCCTGGCCCTGACCAACCAACTACGACCAGCAGGTGTACAGTGTGAGAGCCCATTCCTGACCCTGACCACCCAACTACAACTAGCAGGTGCACAGTGTGAGAGCCCATTCCTGGCCCCAACTACAAGCCATCAGGTGCACAGTGTGAGAGCACATTCTTGGCTCTAATCACCCAACTATGACCAGCAGGTGCACAGTGTGAGATCTCATTCCTGGCCCCGACCACCCAACTACGACCAGCAGGTGCACAATGTGAGAGCTCATTCCTGACCCTGATCACCCAACTATGACCAGCAGGTGCACAGTGTGAGAGCCCATTCCTGACCCTAATCACCCAACTATGACCAGCAGGTGCACAGTGTGAGAGCCCATTCCTGACCCCGACCATCCAACTACAAGGCGGCAGGTGCCCAGTGTGAGAGCCCATTCCTGGCCCCGACCATCCAACTACGACCAGCATGTGCACAGTGTGAGAGCTCATTCCTGGCCCCGACCATCCAACTATGACCAGCATGTGCACAGTGTGAGAGCTCATTCCTGGCCCCGACCATCCAACTATGACCAGCATGTGCACAGTGTGAGAGCCCATTCCTGGCCCTAATCAACCAACTATGACCAGCAGGTGCCCAGTGTGAGAGACCATGCCTGACCCTGACCACCCAACTACGACCAGCAGGTGCACAGTGTGAGAGCCCATTCCTGACCCCGACCACCCAACTACGACCAGCAGGTGCACAGTGTGAGAGCCCATTCCTGATCCTGACCACCCAACTACGACCAGCAGGTGCCCAGTGTGAGAGCCCATTCCTGACCCCGACAACCCAACTACGACCAACAGCTGCACAGTGTGAGAGCTCATTCCTGGCCCTGACCATCCAACTATGACCAGCAGGTGCACAGTGTGAGAGCCCATTCCTGGCCCCGACTACCCAACTACAAGCCAGCAGGTGCATAGTGTGAGAGCGCATTCTTGGCCCTAATCACCCAACTATGACTAGCAGGTGCACAGTGTGAGAGCCCATTCCTGACCCTGATCACCCAACTACGACCAGCAGGTGCACAGTGTGAGAACCCATTCCTGAACCTAATCACCCAACTATGACCAGCAGGTGCACAGTGTGAGAGCCCATTCCTGGCCCCGACCATCCAACTATGACCAGCAGGTGCACAGTGTGAGAGCCCATTCCTGACCCTGACCACCCAACTACGACCAGCAGGTGCACAGTGTGAGAACCCATTCCTGAACCTAATCACCCAACTATGACCAGGAGGTGCACAGTGTGAGAGCCCATTCCTGGCCCCGACCATCCAACTACGACCAGCAGGTGCACAGTGTGAGAGCCCATTCCTGACCCTAATCACCCAACTATGACCAGGAGGTGCACAGTGTGAGAGCCCATTCCTGGCCCCGACCATCCAACTACGACCAGCAGGTGCACAGTGTGTGAGCCCATTCCTGACCCTAATCACCCAACTATGACCAGGAGGTGCACAGTGTGAGAGCCCATTCCTGACCCCGACTACCCAACTATGACCAGCAGGTGCCCAGTGTGAGAGCCCATTCCTGGCCCCAACCACCCAACTACAAGCCGGCAGGTGCACAGTGTGAGAGCCCATTCCTGACCCCCATTCCTGACCCTGACCACCCAACTACGACCAACAGGTGCACAGTGTGAGAGCCCATTCCTGACCACCATTCCTGACCCCGACCACCCAACTACGACCAACAGGTGCACAGTGTGAAAGCCCATTCCTGACCCTGACCACCCAACTAGGACCAGCAGGTGCACAGTGTGAGATCCCATTCTTTGCCCTGACCAACTACAACCAGAGGATGCATGGTGTGAGAGCCCATTCCTGGCCCCGACCACCCAACTACAACCAGCAGGTGCACAGTGTGAGAGCCCATTCCTGGCCCCGACCACCCAACTACAACCAGCAGGTGTACAGTGTGAGAGCCCATTCCTGACCCTGACCACCCAACTACAACTAGCAGGTGCACAGTGTGAGAGCCCATTCCTGGCCCTGATCACCCAACTACAGCCAGCGGGTGCACAGTGTTAGAGCCCATTTCTGGCCCCGACCACCCAACTACAACCAGCAGGTGCACAGTATGAGATCCCATTCCTGGCCCCGACCATCCAACTATGACCAGCAGGTGCCCAGTGTGAGAGCCTATTCCTGGCCCCGACCACACAACTACAACCAGCAGGTGCACAGTGTGAGAGCCCATTCCTGGCCCCGACCTTCCAACTACAACCAGCAGGTGCCCAGTGTGAGAGCCTATTCCTGGCCCCGACCACACAACTACAACCAGCAGGTGCACAGTGTGAGAGCCCATTCCTGGCCCCGACCATCCAACTATGACCAGCAGGTGCCCAGTGTGAGAGCCTATTCCTGGCCCCGACCACACAACTACAACCAGCAGGTGCACAGTGTGAGAGCCCATTCCTGGCCCTGATCACCCAACTATGACCAGCAGGTGCCCAGTGTGAGAGCCTATTCCTGGCCCCGACCACACAACTACAACCAGCAGGTGCACAGTGTGAGAGCCCATTCCTGGCCCCGACCATCCAACTATGACCAGCAGGTGCCCAGTGTGAGAGCCCATTCCTGGCCCCGACCATCCAACTATGACCAGCAGGTGCACAGTGTGAGAGCCCATTCCTGACCCTGACTACCCAACTACGACCAGCAGGAGCACAGTGTGAGAACCCATTTCTGGCTCCAACCATCCAACTACAGCCAGCAGGTGCACAGTGTGAGAGCCCATTCCTGACCCTGACCACCCAACTACGACCGGCAGGTGCCCAGTGTGAGATCTCATTCCTGGCCCCGACCTTCCAACTACAGCCAGCAGGTGCACAGTGTGAGAGCTCATTCCTGACCCCGACCACCCAACTACGACCAGCAGGTGCACAGTGTGAGAGCCTATTCCTGGCCCCGACCTTCCAACTACAACCAGCAGGTGCACAGTGTGAGAACCCATTTCTGGCCCTGATCACCCAACTACAGCCAGCAGGTGCCCAGTGTGAGATCCCATTCCTGGCCCTGATCACCCAACTACAGCCAGCAGGTGCACAGTGTGAGATCCCATTCCTGACCCTGACCATCCATCTACAACCAGCAGGTGCACAGTGTAAGCCAAACTAACTGAATATCACACTTTGGGGCCCCTCGGTTGCTGTTTTCCCCCCTTCGTTAGGGAATTGCCCCGCTAGGATTAGATTGCTATCTGAGAGCTCAAAGGGCCATCATATGAGGTGATATGACATCACCAGCTCCGCCCTTGTGCTCCCCATTCTAGAGAAGCTCCTCCCCCAACGTTCTTATTTACCACACAGGATGGGGGTTGGGGCCCGTTTACATTGATGTGTGCGTAGAGGTGCGTTGTTTTGTTAGGAAGATGCGCTGTCATGCGTCAGTGTGCGTTTCTTTCGTGCATGGATTACTGTCGCCATGTGACGTGCGTTTCCTGTGCGGATTTGGAACTGATTGATTGAAGCTTTTTCATTCCGGCTGCCAAGGCATAAAAATACACGGGATTCTCATTGGCGTCCGCGGGGAGCTCAATACAGAAGAAATCGGACGCGTTGTATTTAGCAAAGTGTGCCGCGCGGAGACTCCATATTTGTCATGGGAAGGCAGACTCGGGATATGTAGAGTGTCACAATGTGTGGCGTAAAATGCAGCCGTGTCATTGGTCCATGAGGACAATCAGTAAAATGCATTTCAGCGCTCATTATAAATCCACAAACATAATGATATGTGATTGAGAAGAGCGCAGAGACGGTGAGCGGCGGGTGCGGGGGGGTAAAACCCCTCAAAGGTCTGAGACCCCCATAAACCTTCACAGAACTAGAGGAAAATGTTCCTGTCGAGGTTTCGGTGTGGTTGGGAGGGGGCGAGGCTTATAATATTGTGGGCGTGGCTATTCCTTAGGGGGTGATTGGATGAAGTTTTGGATCATATTATATGTACAACATTTGAGGAAATATCAGATTATCCGACAATTACAATGTTACAATTTCCTTATCAGATAAAGTTCCGGGATTTTTCCTACCATATTCCCTCTTTGATTGTCAGCTCTGTGGGCCAGACTAATAAATATTGTGTGATGAGGTATTGAATCCTCCAGATAGCGGAGAGGAAGGCGGGGCCTCAGACGAGCGCGGTCCAAGAAGGCGCGGTCATCATGTCCAGGAATGATGATGGCCCCCGAGAGGCATTTCTCTCTTTCTCCACATCTGGACGCGCGGCGTTGTCACGGTGTGAGTGCCCCCCCTCCCCCCCTCCGAATTCCCGTATCTGGGAAAACCTTCGTTGTGCTTTAAAGTTCTAAGTGAGACGGGGGCGGGGGGGACCCTTTTATCATCTCCGCACTGTGACCCGCAGAGGAGCAGCTGGCAGCCGTGTGATTGGAGGGTTAACATGAAAACATGGCGCCCCCTCTCCTAATCGGCTCACATTACGGCGAATTACACGGCAGAGGAGCCGCATTTTATTGGCATTAGCCGGTTCCCCGGAGAGGCGGAGAGTCTGGCGGACGGCGTTCTCACTTTCTGCGCTTTACTTTCATCTTCTTTGTCATTTTTTAAATATGTCCCAAACAATCGCTTTCCCCTCTCGGCGCGCAGTGATTGATGGCGGGAAGATAAAGGACTCAGCCAATCCAGACGATTTATGACATTGTGTTTGTGCATAAAAAATCGAGGAAAATTTCCCCGCCATCGCTTTTATTACATGAAAAGATGATGAGGAACTAGAACGCCTCTAAAATCTACTAAATTAGGAATTAGAGGCGTTCACGCTCCGAAGGGGCGCTCTACGATCCGCGCAACCGGCTGTGGGGAAATAGAGAGAAAAGACCCCCTTGTGTCCCCCAACCCACATAATCTGGGGTAGGTACTGTCCGCAGGGGCGCTCTACCATCCGCACAACCGGCTGCGGGGAATTGAGAGATAAGACCTCTTCGTGTCCCCCAACCCACATAATCCGGGGTAGGTACTGTCCGCAGGGGCGCTCTACAATCCGCGCAATCGGCGGCAGGGGAATAGAGAGATAAGACCTCCTCGTGTCCCCCAACCCACATAATCCGGGGTAGGTACTGTGCGCAGGGGCGCTCTACCATCCACGCAACCGGCTGCGGGGGAATAGAGAGAAAAGACCTTCTCGTGTACCCAACCCCACATAATCCGGGGTAGGTACTGTCCAAAGGGACACTCTACCATCCGCGCAACCGGCTGCGGGGGAATAGAGAGAAAAGACCTTCTCGTGTCCCCCAACCCCACATAATCCGGGGTAGGTACTGTCCAAAGGGGCGCTCTACGATCCGCGCAACCGGCTGCGGGGAATTGAGAGATAAGACCTCCTTGTGTCCCCCAACCCACATATTCCGGGGTAGGTACTGTCCAAAGGTGCGCTCTACCATCCGCACAACCGGCTGCGGGGAATTGAGAGATAAGACCTCCTCGTGTCCCCCAGACCACATAATCTGGGGTAGGTACTGTCCGAAGGGGCGCTCTGCCATCCACGCAACCGGCTGCGGGAAATTGAGAGATAAGACCTCCTCGTGTCCCCCAACCCACATAATCCGGGGTAGGTACTGTCCAAAGGTGCGCTCTACCATCCGCGCAACCGGCTGTGGGGAATTGAGAGATAAGACCTCCTCGTGTCCCCCAACCCACATAATCTGGGGTAGGTACTGTCCAAAGGGGCGCTCTACCATCCACGCAACCGGCTGCAGGGAATTGAGAGATAAGACCTCCTCGTGTCCCCCAACCCACATATTCCGGGGTAGGTACTGTCCAAAGGGGCGCTCTACCATCCGCGCAACCGGCTGTGGGGAATTGAGAGATAAGACCTCCTCGTGTCCCCCAACCCACATAATCTGGGGTAGGTACTGTCCAAAGGGGCGCTCTACCATCCACGCAACCGGCTGCAGGGAATTGAGAGATAAGACCTCCTCGTGTCCCCCAACCCACATATTCCGGGGTAGGTACTGTCCAAAGGGGCGCTCTACCATCCGCGCAACCGGCTGCAGGGGAATAGAGAGAAAAGACCTCCTCGTGTCCCCCAACCCACATAATCCGGGGTAGGTACTGTCCGAAGGGGTGCTTTACGATCCGCGCAACGCACTGGTGGAATAAAGAGATGAGACCCTCCTGTGTCCCCCAACCCCACATAATCCAGGGTAGGTACTCCCTGAAGGGGCGCTCAATGATCCGCTCAACACACTGCGGGGGAATAGAGATAAGACCCTCCTGTGTCCCCCAACCCCACGTAATCCGGGGTAGGTACTGTCCGAAGAACCATAATCAATGCACATCGAGCTCAGTCCACCCCTCAGATACTCTGCACACCCCTCAGATTCTCTGTACATCCCTCAGATACTCTGCACACCCCTCAGATTCTCTGTACACCCCTCAGATACTCTGCACACCACTCAGATTCTCTGTACATCCCTCAGATTCTCTGCAAACCCCTCAGATTCTCTGTACACCCCTCAGATTCTCTGTACACCCCTCAGATTCTCTGCACACTCCTCAGATACTCTGCACACCCCTCAGATACTCTGCACACCCCTCAGATTCTCTGTACATCCCTCAGATTCTCTGCACACCCCTCAGATTCTCTGTACACCCCTCAGATTCTCTGCACACCCCTCAGATACTCTGCACACCACTCGGATACTCTGCACACTCCTCGGATACTCTGCACACCCCTCAGATACTCTGCACACCCCTCAGATACTCTGCACACCACTCAGATTCTCTGCACACCACTCAGATTCTCTGCACACCCCTCAGATTCTCTGTACATCCCTCAGATTCTCTGCACACCCCTCAGGATCTTTCTCTACAGTCTCTCACCCTCTCTTCTCTGTGGGTGCGTCTCTGCAACCTCTCCCTCCTCCCCTGAGGATTTGTCTCTCACCCTCTCTTCTCGGTGGGTGTGTCTCTGCAGCCTCTCCCTCCTCCCCTGAGGATCTGTCTCTGTAGCGCCTCACCAATCAGCTTATAGCTTTCATTTTTAAAGCTTAATTGAGGAGGAGCCCTGCAGTCAGTAGATATTGCGAGGTGAGGCGCTGCAGAGAAAGATCCTCAGGGGAGGAGGGAGAGGCTGCAGAGACACACCCACAGAGAAGAGATGGAGTAGAGACAGATTCTCGGGGAGGAGGGAGAGGATGCAGAGGCACACCCACAAAGAAGAGATGGTGTAGAGACAGATCCTCAGGGGAGGAGGGAGAGGCTGCAGAGACACACCCACAAAGAAGAGATGGTGTAGAGACAGATCCTCAGGGGAGGAGGGAGAGGCCGCAGAGACACACCCACAGAGAAGAGATGGTGTAGAGACAGATCCTTATGGGAGGAGGGAGAGGCTGCAGAGACACACCCACAGAGAACAGAGGGTGTAGAGACAGATCCTCATGGGAGGAGGGAGAGGATGCAGAGACACACCCACAGAGAACAGAGGGTGTAGAAACAGCTCTTCATGGGAGGGGGGAGAGGCTGCAGAGACACACCAACAGAGAAGAGAGGGTGAGAGACTGCAGAGACAGATCCTCAGGGGAGGAGGGAGAGGATGCAGAGACACACCCACAGAGAAGAGAGGGTGTAGAGACAGATCCTCATGGGAGGAGGGAGAGGATGCAGAGACACACCCACAGAGAAGAGAGGGTAAGAGACTGCAGAGAAAGATCCTCAGGGGAGGAGGGAGAGGATGCAAAGACACACCCACAGAGAATCAAGAGTGTAGAGACAGATCGTCAGGGTAGGAGGGAGAGGATGCTGAGACACACCCACAGAGAAGAGATGGCATAGAGACAGATCCTCAGGGGAGGAGGGAGAGGATGCAGAGACACATCCACATTGAAGAGAGGTTGTAGAGACAGATCCTCAGGGGAGGAGGGAGAGGATGCTGAGACATACCCACAGAGAAGAGAGGGTGTAGAGACAGATCCTCAGGGGAGGAGGGAGAGGATGCTGAGACACACCCACAGAGAAGAGAGGTTGAGAGACTGTAGAGACAGATCCTCAGGGGAGGAGGGAGAGGATGCAGAGACACACCCACAGAGAAGAGAGGCTGTAGAGACAGATCCTCAGGGGGTAAGGAAAAGGCTGCATAGACACACCCATATAGGTGCTTTTGGGGTGATCCAGAACTGTTCTCCTTGTTGGAGAGGAGAGGTCTCTGTAGGTCCTCAGCTGGTATCTTAGTGGGTATTGGGGTACACTGTATGCTCCAATGTTGGTTCTTGTGCTCCCCAATTGTACTGTCATGTTACATTTTGTAACGCATTTTGGCCACTTAGACCTGAACCCTCTAACCTTTCTCACGCCGATTCACCAAGGGCCGCCTACCACAAGGATCCCTATATCCTCATCCCACCATTGTACACCTGCCAGACTTCTGCCATCAGAAAACCCCCCTGACCCCCGCTGTCAGGTGACGCTGTACAGCGATTGTCTGTGGAGTACCCCCAATGTGAACAGCAATATGAGCCCAAATCTGCTGCCTGCTCTGCTTTCTGTTTATATGACCACCATTTGTGTGAATGTTCAACTACAGAGCAACGCCTTCATCAAGGTCACCACCATGTTCTCGGGACGGTTCTCATGTCTAGGAATATACAGCTGTACATTTCCAATGTGATCCTGAGACGCACTGCATGCTGGTCACCACAAGGGGGCGCTCCATGAAAACCCAATAATAGTCCTTACTGGACATCCAGCAGATGGTGCCGGCTATTATTAGACTCATTATCCCCATCATCACTGGGGTGGGGGGTGGGGGGGGGGGGGTCATCGCATACTGTGACATAAACACCGTGATGTCATAACGTCATCTCTTCATGACCAAATATGTAATAATAAATATATGAAGATTTGTGAATACGATCGATCCCGACACTCAGCTCTGATTCTACGCAATATTTCTGTGAAAGATAAAAAACAGAAATAGGATGAGAAAAATAATAGTAATAATAATATGGACACAGATGTGATGATAATAATATCTATTTATTAACAGTATTTATATAGCGCTGACAATTTACACAGCACTATAATAACTAAAAAACCCAGCAGAAATGTGATGATGATGATAATAATAATAGTATAATCAGAAATATAGTAATAATAATAAAACCAGTAATATAATAATACTAATACTTTTATAACTACTGCTGATAAAAATAATACTATAAACCAAAATATAACAAAAATCATAATAAAAAAGAGAAATGCCATAATAATATTAGTAATAAACCAGAAATGTAATAAAAAAAAAACAATGACAACAACAATAATAATAATAATACAGAAATAAAACCAAAATATAATAATGATAATAATAACAATGATATTAATAATAATAATAATAATACCAGGAAAATAATATGAATAATAACATATTCAAAAATATAGTAATAATATTATAATCAGAATTATAATAACAATAAAACCAGAAATATAATAATACTAATACCGTTACTACTACTACTGATAATACTGATACTATAAACCAAAATATAATAATAAAAATCATAATAAAAAGAGAAATGCCATAATAGCAATAAACCAGAAATATAATGATAATAACGACAACAACAATAATAATACAGAAATCTCATAAAAATAATAGTAACATAACCAAAATATAATATTGATAATAATAACAACAATATTGATAATAGTAATGCCAGAAAAATAATAATACCATATTCAAAAATATAGTAATATTATAATAAGAATTATAATAATAACAATAAATATAATTATAATATTATTATACTATTACTACTACTGCTACTAGTGACAATAATAATAATAATAATAATGCTATAAACCAAATATCTATAATAATAATAAAAATCATACAAAGAGAAATGTCATAATAATAATGGTAATGAAACCAGAAATATATTAAAAACAATAATAATGATATTATCAGAATTGCCATAATAGCAATAGTAATAAACCAGAAATATAATAATAATAACAACAACAATAATAATAAAGAAATGTCATACAAATAGTGATAAACCAGAAATATAATTTTAATGATAATAACAACAATGATATTAATAATAATAATAATATTACTAGAAATATAATAATAATAATATGTTCAAAAATCTAAAAATATTATTATAATCAGAAATATATTAATAACAATTAAACCTGCTACTAGTGACAATAATAATACTACTACTGATAATAATACTATAAACCAAAATTTAATAATCATAATCCATATCATAATAAAAAGAGAAATGTCATAATAATATTGGTAGTAAAACCAGAAATATAATAATAACAACAATAATAATATAATCAGAAATGCCATAATAGCAATAGTAATAAACCAGAAATGTAATAATAACAACAGCAGAAACAACAATAATAATAATACACAAATGTCATAAAAATAATAGTAAAAGTAGAAATATAATAATAATGATAATAATATATTCAAAAATATAGTAATACTATTTTAATCAGAAATATAATAACAATAAAACCAGAAATATAATATTACTATTACTACTAGTGACAATAATAATAATACTATAAACTAAAATATAATAATAATAATAATAAAGAGAAATATCATAATAAGATTATTAAAAAAACAGAAATATAACAGCAGTACTACTACTACTACTAATAATAATAATAATAGATTATAGGGAAAGTTCAGCTGATTTAGTTCTGATTTTTGTGTTCTTTTCCCTTCTATAGATTGCAGAGACTTGGCGTTGGCGATGACGATGGCGATGCTCCGCCCATAAGCAAGGTGGTCACGCTCAGGTTTGTCTGATTTGGTAATCCCCCCCCCCCCCCCGGTGATCATGTGATTTATGTATTTAATGTTCACAGTGTTGTCACCGATGGCAACCAATTGCAGGTCGGAATGAGGGACTAATGAGCGGTGGATTCTGATTGGTTGGTGATGTGGATACAATGTATCATGTGATCTCTCCCCTCATATTATTGTCACATTAAGAGCACAAAGGTGTTTGGCATTTGTGTACTTGCCCACAGAGCTGACAATCTAATCACTAATAATGGATAATGATGAGGAACTGAATGAGGGCGGACCCCCCCCTCGGTCCTGTCAGCTCATAGCGCCCCCCCCCCCTCGGTCCTGTCAGCTCATAGCGCCCCCCCCTGGTGTGGGCGGCTGCACGTTCCGCTACACTGAGCGGGTGAGAGGCCCCAGATCAGCTGTTATTGTGTCTGAAATCAATTACAAGGTAGCAGATGGAATTAGCGTTGCCCCCTGGGGGTGGGGCGATCGGGGCGGAGGAGGGTGACACCCGCGGGGTCACCGGGAATGAATACATATTAGGACATTCATTAGGGTCTTCGCCATTTCCCAGGGACAACTCCGGATCACCGAGCGAGATTTATGGAGGAACTCCGCCGGCATGACACCGCCACTTACATGACCATAAAACACTTTTAGTGCCTCTGGAATGTTCTGCCAGCTGAGCGGAGAACGAGAGGGAAGTTGTACTGAGCACAATGGTAATGTTATTAACCCCTTCCACCCTGCCCCCTCACTGTCCTGCTCTCCCTCCCCCCATTTTCCCGTCCTCTCTTGGGTGACATTTCGTCTTGGAAACGTTACACTCGTGGTAAATGTCGTTGTGTTCTCGGCTCGGTATCTCATTCTGCAGGACGATCATTAATATTCAGCCACATAATATTCTGAACAGCAGGACGAGGAGCGCGCGGCGCCGTCACGGGAAGATCGGACATTGACGCTTTCAGCAGGGTGGGCGGGGCCTGCGATCAGCCACCCATAGATAGAATATTGTACAGTTGTTGAATCTGATTGTGACATCAGGTGATGGGTCAGGTGACTTCCCTTCCAGGTGGTGCAGGACCCTCTGGTGACAGCGACGTAACGTCCAATACTGAATAGGGAAGGAGGGGTCCGCATGGCACTGGGCCCATCAGAGCCCAATTCTTGTAATGACCGGCTGCAGCTTCACCAGTCCTGTATAATAACATTTCTCAGGGATAGAATGGCTCCGGTTATCAGGTGCGGGGTGTCACCTTGGTCTTCACTGGAGACCCCCAGAATGGATAATGAGCTGGTGCTCCTAAAGGACCCTAGGCCAATTTGCTGCAAGGTGTCACCAAGTCACCACCCTCAGGATCACCCCACCAGGGTATAGCAGGAACTGAAGGTGAGGAGACAGGATAGCAGAAAAACAGTCCATGAGAGTTCCAGATGAGGTTGTGGCAGGTAACAGGCAAGAATGGTCGTTGTCTAGTCAGAGCTCAAGGTAGGTGGCAGGCAAGAATGGTCATTGTCTAGTCAGGTAGGTGGCAGGCAAGAATGGTCAGGCAAAGGTCAAGGCGGGCGGTAAGCAAGTGTGGTCAGGGTTCAGGCAGAAGTCGAGGCAGGTTGCAGGCAAGAGTGGTCATTGTAAAGACAGAAGTTGAGGCAGGCGGAAAGCAAACGTAATCGGGAGCAAGCAGAGTAGGCAATGGGGACAGGAGACATGGACAGTCCGGGGTGGTAGCAGGCAAGGAAGAAAGTAGTAGTCTCAAGGTAGCTGGAGGAGTCACATTACCGGCCACCATAAAGGAAGGAGTTTAGATACCCTCCTAGGCTGTTGTGCGCACCCAACGCGGGGGACACAGAATAACGTGTACAAACCTTACAAGGGCACAAATGAATGGGGGAGGGGCGACTACATGGCAAATGAGGTTCAATGTAGAAAAATGTAAAATAATGCATTTGGGTGGCAAAAATCTGAATGCAATCTATAGACTGGGGGGAGAACCTCTGGGGGGATCTAGGATGGAAAAGGACCTGGGGGTCCTAGTAGATGATCGGCTCAGCAATGACATGCAATGCCAAGCTGCTGCTAATAAAGCAAACAGAATATTGGCATTAAAAGGGGATCAACTCCAGAGATAAAACGATAATTCTCCCGCTCTACAAGACTCTGGTCCAGCCGCACCTGGAGTATGCTGTCCAGTTCTGGGCACCAGTCCTCAGGAAGGATGTACTGGAAATGGAGCGACTACAAAGAAGGGCAACAAAGCTAATAAAGGGTCTGGAGGATCTTAGTTATGAGGAAAGGTTGTGAGCTCTGAACTTATTCTCTCTGGAGAAGAGACGCTTGAGAGGGGATATGATTTCATTATATAAATACCGGACTGGTGACCCCACAATATACAAATACCGGACTGGTGACCCCACAATATACAAATACCGGACTGGTGACCCCACAATATATAAATACCGGACTGGTGACCCCACAATATATAAATACTGGACTGGTGACTCCACAATAGGGATAAAACTTTTTCGCAGAAGAGAGTTTAATAAGACTCGTGGCCACTCATTACAATTAGAAGAAAAGAGGTTTAACCTTAAACTACGTAGAGGGTTCTTTACTGTAAGAGCGGCAAGGATGTGGAATTCCCTTCCACAGGCGGTGGTCTCAGCGGGGAGCATTGATAGCTTCAAGAAACTATTAGATAATCACCTGAATGACCGCAATATACAGGGATATACAATGTAATACTGACATATAATCACACACATAGGTTGGACTTGATGGACTTGTGTCTTTTTTCAACCTCACCTACTATGTAACTATGTAAGGTGACATGCACAATTCGCTGCCCATGGACGTACAGACATGAGGTAACATGCACAATTCGCTGCCCATGGACGTACAGACATGAGGTAACATGCACAATTCGCTGCCCATGGACGTACAGACATGAGGTAACATGCACAATTCGCTGCCCATGGACGTACAGACATGAGGTAACATGCACAATTCGCTGCCCATGGACGTACAGACATGAGGTAACATGCACAATTCGCTGCCCATGGACGTACAGACATGAGGTAACATGCACAATTCGCTGCCCATGGACGTACAGACATGAGGTAACATGCACAATTCGCTGCCCATGGACGTACAGACATGAGGTAACATGCTGGAAGTGGGTAAACCGACCCAAAAGCTTTCACTGACCATCCAGCAGAGGACATACATGTAATTTGTTAGAATTTGGAATATTGTGTACACCTGACTACAGACGTGACACCGATCAGTAAAAGGGTTCACTAGAATCATCCACCATGTTGGGAAATCAACATAAACTCAATCCAAACGGTATCTGTAGATAGTGATTGGTTCTAAACACACAGGATCCTTATCTCATGCGAATGTTCTGCGTCTGTTCTGACCTCTGGATTGGGTCTGTCATTGCTCTGTGTGACTGGAGAACATTTGGGGGTGTTGATGGTTTGGAGAATATTTGGGGGGACAATGGATTGGAGAACAATTTGGGATGTTGATAGTTTGGAGAATATTCAGGGGTGTCAATAGATTGGAGAATATTTGGTGGTGTTGATGATTTGGAGAATATCCTGGGGTGTTGATGGATTGTAGAATATTCAGGGGTGTCGATGGTTGGAGAACATTTAGGGGTGTCGATGGAATGGATAATATTTGGGGGTGTCGATGGATTGGAGACTATTTGGGGGTGTCGATGGATTGGAGAATATTTGGGGGTGTCGATGGTTTGGAGAATATTCCGGGGTGTTGATGGATTGGAGAATATTTGGGGGTGTCGATGGTTTGGAGAATATTCTGGGGTGTTGATGGATTGGACAATATTTGGGGGTGTCGATGGTTTGGAGAATATTCTGGGGTGTCGATGGATTGGACAATATTTGGGGGTGTCGATGGTTTGGAGAATATTCCGGGGTGTCGATGAATTAGAGAACATTTGAGGGTGTCAATGGTTTGGAGAACATTTGGGGGTGTCGATGGTTTGGAGAATATTTGGGGGTGTCGATGGTTTGGAGAATATTCCGGGGTGTTGATGGATTGGAGAATATTCCGGGGTGTCGATGGTTTGGAGAATATTTGGGGGTGTCGATGGATTGGAGAATATTTGGGGGTGTCGATGGATTGGAGAATATGTGGGGGTGTCTGGTTTGGAGAATATTTGGGGATGTTGATGGTTTGGAGAATATTCCGGGGTGTTGGTGGTTTGGAGCATATTCCCGGGTGTCGTTGAATTCGAGAATATTCGGGGGTGTCGATGGATTGAAGAATATTTGGGGGTGTCGATGAATTGGAGAACATTTGGGGGTGCCGATGGTTTGGAAAATATTCTGGGGTGTATTGATGGATTGGAGAATTTTTGGGGGTGTCGATGGTTTGGAGAATATTCTGGGGTGTGTCAATGGATTGGAGAATTTTTGGTGGTGTCAATGGTTTGGAGAATATTCTGGGGTGTGTCAATGGATTGGCGAATATTTGGCGATGGTTTGGAGAATATTCCGGGGGGGTGTCGATTGTTTGGAGAACATTTGAGGGTGTCGATGTATTGGAGAACATTTGGGGGTGTCGATGGATTGGAGAACATTTGGGGGTGTTGATGGTTTGGAGAATATTCCGGGAGTGTCGATGGTTTGGAGAACATTTGGGGGTGTCGATGGTTTGGAAAACATTTGGGGGTGTTGATGGTTTGGAGAATATTTTGGGGTGTCAATGGTTTGGGGAACATTTGGGGGTTGTCGATGGATTGGAGAACATTTGGGGGTGTCGATGGATTGGAGAACATTTGGGGGTGTCGATGGTTTGGAGAATATTCCGGGGGTGTTGATGGTTTGGAGAATATTTGGGGGTGTCGATGGTTTGGAGAACATTTGGGGGTGTCGATGGTTTGGAGAATATTCCGGGGGTGTTGATGGATTGGAGAACATTTGGGGGTGTCAATGGATTGGAGAATATTTGGGGGTGTCGATGGTTTGGAGAAGATTCCAGGGTGTTGATAGATTGGAGAATTTTTGGGGGTGTCGATGGTTTGGAGAATATTCTGGTGTGTCGATGGATTGGAGAATATTTGGGGGTGTCGATGGTTTGAAGAATATTCCGGGGTGTCGATGAATTAGAGAACATTTGGGGGTGTCGATGGTTTGGAGAACATTTGGGGGTGTCGATGGTTTGGAGAATATATGGGGGTGTCGATGGTTTGGAGAATATTCCGGGGTGTTGATGGATTGGAGAATATTCCGGGGTGTTGATGGATTGGAGAATATTCTGGGGTGTCGATGGTTTGGAGAATATTTGGGGGTGTCGATGGATTGGAGAATATTTGGGGGTGTCGATGGTTTGGAGAATATTTGGGGGTGTTGATGGTTTGGAGAATATTCCGGGGTGTCGATGGATTGGAGAATTTTTGGGGCTGTCAATGGTTTGGAGAATATTCTGGGGTGTGTGAATGGATTGGCGAATATTTGGCGATGGTTTGGAGAATATTCCGGGGGGTGTCGATTGTTTGGAGAACATTTGGGGGTGTCGATGGATTGGAGAACATTTGGGGGTGTCGATGGATTGGAGAACATTTGGGGCTGTAGATGGTTTGGAGAATATTCCGGGAGTGTCGATGGTTTGGAGAACATTTGGGGGTGTCGATGGTTTGGAGAACATTGGGGGGTGTCGATGGTTTGGAAAACATTTGGTGGTGTTGATGGTTTGGAGAATATTTGGGGGTGTCAATGGTTTGGGGAACATTTGGGGGTTGTCGATGGATTGGAGAACATTTGGGGGTGTCGATGGATTGGAGAACTTTGGGGGTGTCGATGGTTTGGAGAATATTCCGGGGGTGTTGATAGTTTGGAGAACATTTGGGGGTGTTGATGGATTGGAGAACATTTGGGGGTGTCAATGGATTGGAGAATATTTGGGGCTGTCGATGGTTTGGAGAATATTCCAGGGTGTTGATAGATTGGAGAATATTTGGGGGTGTCGATGGTTTGGAGAATATTCCGGGGTGTCAATGGATTGGAGAATATTTGGTGGTGTCAATGGATTGGAGAATATTTGGGGGTGTCGATGATTTGGAGAATATTCTGGGGTGTTGATGGATTGTAGAATATTCAGGGGTGTCGATGGAATGGAGAATATTTGGGGGTGTCGATGAATTGGAGACTATTTGGGGGTGTTGATGGATTGGAGAATATTTGGGGGCGTCGATGGTTTGGAGAATATTCCAGGGTGTTGACAGATTGGAGAATATTTGGGGGTGTCGATGGTTTGGAGACTATTCTGGGGTGTCGATGGATTGGAGAATATTCCGGGGTGTTGATGGATTGAAGAATATTCCGGGGTGTCGATGGTTTGGAGAATATTTGGGGGTGTCGATGGATTGGAGAATATTTGGGGGTGTCGATGGATTGACGAATATTTGGGGGTGTCGATGATTTGGAGAATATTCTGGGGTGTTGATGGATTGTAGAATATTCAGGGGTGTCGATGGAATGGAGAATATTTGGGGGTGTCGATGAATTGGAGACTATTTGGGGGTGTTGATGGATTGGAGAATATTTGGGGGCGTCGATGGTTTGGAGAATATTCCAGGGTGTTGACAGATTGGAGAATATTTGGGGGTGTCGATGGTTTGGAGACTATTCTGGGGTGTCGATGGATTGGAGAATATTCCGGGGTGTTGATGGATTGAAGAATATTCCGGGGTGTCGATGGTTTGGAGAATATTTGGGGGTGTCGATGGATTGGAGAATATTTGGGGGTGTCGATGGATTGACGAATATTTGGGGGTGTCTATGGTTTGGAGAATATTTGGGGGTGTCGATGGTTTGGAGAATATTCAGGGGTGTCGATGGATTGGAGAATATTTGGGGGTGTCGATGGTTTGGAGAATATTCCGGGGTGTCGATGGATTGGAGAATATTTGGGGGTGTCGATGGTTTGGAGAATATTCCGGGGTGTCGATGGATTGGAGAATATTTGGGGGCGTTGATGGTTTGGAGAATATTCCAGATTGTTGATGTATTGAAGAATATTTGGGGGTATCAATAAATTGTAGAACATTTGGGGGTGTCGATGGATTGGAGAACATTTGGGGGTGTCGATGGTTTGGAGAACATTTGGGGGTGTCGATGGTTTGGAGAATATTCCGGGGGTGTTGATGGATTGGAGAACATTTGGGGGTGTCAATGGATTTGAGAATATTTGGGGGTGTCGATGGTTTGGAGAATATTCCGGGGTGTCAATGGATTTGAGAATATTTGGTGGTGTCAATAGATTGGAGAATATTTGGGGGTGTCGATGATTTGGAGAATATTCCGGGGTGTTGATGGATTGTAGAATATTCAGGGGCGTCGATGGTTGGAGAACATTTAGGGGTGTCGATGGAATGGAGAATATTTGGGGGTGTCGATGGTTTGGAGAATATTTGGGGGTGTCGATGGTTTGGAGAATATTCCGGGGTGTTGATGGATTGGAGAATATTCCGGGGTGTCGATGGTTTGGAGAATATTTGGGGGTGTCGATGGATTGGAGAATATTTGGGGGTGTCGATGGATTGGAGAATATTTGGGGGTGTCGATGGATTGGAGAATATTTGGGGGTGTCGATGGATTGGAGAATATTTGGGGGTGTCGATGGTTTGGAGAATATTTGGGGGTGTTGATGGTTTGGAGAATATTCCGGGGTGTCGATGGATTGGAGAATATTTGGGGGTGTCGATGGTTTGGAGAATATTCCGGGGTGTTGATGGATTGGAGAATATTTGGGGGCGTTGATGGTTTGGAGAATATTCCAGATTGTTGATGGATTGGAGAATATTTGAGGATGTCGATGGTTTGGAGAATATTCCGGGGTGTCGATAGTTTGGAGAATATTCCTGGGGTGTCGTTGAATTCGAGAATATTCGGGGGTGTCGATGGTTTGGAGAATATTCAGGGGTGTCAATGGATTGAAGAATATTCAGGGGTGTCAATGAATTGGAGAACATTTGGAGGTGTCGATGGTTTGGAAAATATTCTAGGGTGTGTCGATGGATTGGAGAATTTTTGGGGGTGTCGATGGTTTGGAGAATATTCTGGGGTGTGGCAATGGATTGGAGAATTTTTGGGGGTGTCAATAGTTTGAAGAATATTCTGGGGTGTGTCAATGGATTGGCGAATATTTGGGGGGGCGATGGTTTGAAGAATTTTCCGGGGGGTGTCGATGGTTTGGAGAACATTTGAGGGTGTCGATGGATTGGAGAACATTTGGGGGTGTCAATGGATTGGAGAACATTTGGAGGTGTCGATGGTTTGGAGAATATTCCGGGAGTGTCAATGTTTTGGAGAACATTTGGGGGTGTCGATGGTTTGGAGAACATTTGGGGGTGTCGATGGTTTGGAGAACATTTGGGGGTGTTGATGGTTTGGAGAACATTTGGGGGTGTTGATGGTTTGGAGAATATTCAGGGGGTGTCGATGGTTTTGAGAACATTTGGGGGTGTCGATGGTTTGGAGAACATTTGGGGGTGTCGATGGTTTGGAGAACATTTGGGGGTGTCGATGGTTTGGAGAATATTCCGGGGGTGTCGATGGTTTGGAGAACATTTGGGGGTGTCGATGGTTTGGAGAATATTTGGGGGTGTCGATGGTTTGGGGAACATTTGGGGGTGTTGATGGATTGGAGAACATTTGGGGGTGTCAATGGTTTGGAGAACATTTGGGGGTGTCGATGGTTTGGAGAATATTTGGGGGTGTCGATGGTTTGGAGAATATTCCGGGGTGTCCATGGATTGGAGAATATTCCGGGGTGTCGATGGTTTGGAGAATATTTGGGGGTGTCGATGGATTGGAGAATATTTGGGGGTGTCGATGGATTGGAGAATATTTGGGGGTGTCGATGGTTTGGAGAATATTTGGGGGTGTTCATGGTTTGGAGAATATTCCGGGGTGACGATGGATTGGAGAATATTTGGGGGTGTCGATGGTTTGGAGAATATTCCGGGGTGTTGATGGATTGGAGAATATTTGGGGGCGTTGATGGTTTGGAGAATATTCCAGATTGTTGATGGATTGGAGAATATTTGAGGATGTCGATGGTTTGGAGAATATTCGGGGGTGTCGATGGTTTGGAGAATATTCAGGGGTGTCAATGGATTGAAGAATATTTGGGGTGTCAATGAATTGGAGAACATATTGGGGGTGTCGATGGTTTGGAAAATATTCTAGGGTGTGTCGATGGATTGGAGAATTTTTGGGGGTGTCGATGGTTTGGAGAATATTCTGGGGTGTGGCAATGGATTGGAGAATTTTTGGGGGTGTCAATAGTTTGGAGAATATTCTGGGGTGTGTCAATGGATTGGCGAATATTTGGGGGGGCGATGGTTTGGAGAATATTACGGGGGGTGTCGATGGATTGGAGAACATTTGGGGGTGTCAATGGATTGGAGAACATTTGGGGGTGTCGATGGTTTGGAGAATATTCCGGGAGTGTTGATGGTTTGGAGAACATTTGGGGGTGTCGATGGTTTGGAGAACATTTGGGGTGTCGATGGTTTGGAGAACATTTGGGGGTGTTGATGGTTTGGAGAATATTTGGGGGTGTCGATGGTTTGGAGAATATTCCAGGGGTGTCGATGGTTTTGAGAACATTTGGGGGTGTCGATGGTTTGGAGAACATTTGGGGGTGTCGATGGTTTGTAGAATATTCCGGGGGTGTCGATGGTTTGGAGAACATTTGGGGGTGTCGATTGTTTGGAGAATATTTGGGGGTGTCGATGGTTTGGGGAACATTTGGGGGTGTCGATGGATTGGAGAACATTTGGGGGTGTCGATGGTTTGGAGAACATTTGGGGGTGTCGATGGTTTGGAGAACATTTGGGGGTGTCGATAGACTCGCTGAGATGAACCTCCATATAGTAAATTATCCGGCCTGGCTGTCACTGGAAGCAGCTTCTCTCCTCTTGCCGCGGTGGATTGTACACCGGCTCGCAGCGCGGCCCCCCGGGATCCCCCCCACCACACAGCGTGTAATTACCTTTTTTTATTGCAGGCTGATTGCATTCAAATTAAAGGCGTATTAACCCCCGCGATTTCCGCCCGCCTAGGACTCTGGATAAGGCGAGATAGCGGCTCCTCTCCCATTTCCTCCATTCCAATTTAATTAAATTCCCTCTAATTATAATTTTACTAAAATGCTGCAGATTTGCGGTTATTATGTCTTTGGAAATGTGAAGCGGAGGAAGAATAAGGCGTGAAAATGGGCCGCATGCGGGAACTGGACTGTCAGCAAATTCCGGCAAAATTAATTATTTCAGCTTGATAAACCTTTTCATCTATTTGACTCGTTTTACAGAAAAGCCAATTAATAATGTCAAACACACTTTGGCTCGGGGGAGCGGCTCCCTCTAATGAGGCTGTTTACTGTACGGCGGCTGGAGCAGCGCAGATCACCCGGAGATGCTACAATCACCGTACTCCTGTCAGCCATGTCTGCTTATCTCCGCGCCGGGGCCAATCCGCACTTTGTCAGGAGTACTAACAAGTGCCGGAGAAGCGTACATGACTGTCCGACTCTAGATGAGTTATTTAATTAACCGCCAGCAAATGAATCACTAATGTGCCCTATCGCCGGTCCGCCTCATCTATGGTGCGTGGAACTGGCTGTAATCAATTCCCAGATCCAGAGAACACCGGATCCCCACTTTAGAACAAAAACGGCACGTATCCAGTCCACAAACCATGCTTTGTGACATGATGCACCCCCTGGGGGTGGAGAATCTTCCCCTGAGGGTGCGGCTCTGCAATATATTCCCTGGGGGTGGGACCCTGCATTATGTTGGAACATTGCCCCTGAGTCAATCCTAAGGGCGTGGCCCTGTAGTATTTTCTCCTCAGGGTATGGCCTCCTCGGGGTGTGGCCCTGTAGTATATTCTCCTCCAGGTGCCATCCCTCGATTATATTTTCCCCTGAAGCTGTGGTCCTGTAGTATGTTCTTCTTGGGGTGTGGCCCTGTAGTATATTCTCCTCGGGGTGTGGCCCTGTAGTATATTCTCCTCGGGGTGTGAACCTGTAGTATATTCTCCTCGGGGTGTGGCCCTGTAGTATATTCTCCTTGGGGTGTGACCCTGTAGTATGTTCTCCTCGGGGTGTGGCCTTGCAGTATATTCTTCTTGGGGTGTTGTCCTGTAGTATATTCTCCTCAGGGTGTGGCCCTGTAGTATATTCTCCTTGGGGTGTGGCCCTTTAGTTTATTCTCCTCGAGGTGCCGTCCCTCTATTATATTCTCCCCTGGCGGTGTGGTGCTGTATTATATTCTCCTTGGGGTGTGGCCCTGTAGAATATTCTCCTTGGGGTGTGGCCCTGTAGAATATTCTCCTTGGGGTGTGGCCCTGTAGAATATTCTCCTCGGGGTGTGGCCCTGCAGTATATTCTCCTTGGGGTGTGGCCCTGTAGAATATTCTCCTTGGGGTGTGGCCTTGTAGAATATTCTCCTTGGGGTGTGGCCCTGTAGTATATTCTCCTTGGGGTGTGGCCCTGTAGAATATTAAACTTGGGGTGTGGCCCTGTAGAATATTCTCCTTGGGGTGTGACCCTGCAGTATATTCTCCTTGGGGTGTGGCCCTGTAGAATATTCTCCTTGGGGTGTGGCCCTGTAGTATATTCTCCTCGGGGTGTGACCCTGAAGTATATTCAGCTTGGGGTGTGACCCTGCAGTATATTCTCCTTGGGGTGTGGCCCTGTAGAATATTCTCCTTGGGGTGTGGCCCTGTAGAATATTCTCCTTTAGGTGTGGCCCTGCAGTATATTCTCCTTGGGGTGTGGCCCTGCAGTATATTCTCCTTGGGGTGTGGCCCTGTAGTATATTCTCCTTGGGGTGTGGCCCTGTAGAATATTCTTCTTGGGGTGTGGCCCTGTAGAATATTCTCCTTGGGTTGTGGCCCTGTAGAATATTATCCTTGGGGTGTGGCCCTGTAGAATATTCTTCTTAGGGTGTGGCCCTGTAGAATGTTCTCCTCGGGGTGTGGCCCTGTAGAATGTTCTCCTCGGGGTGTGGCCCTGTAGAATATTCTTCTTGGGGTGTGGCCCTGTAGAATATTCTCCTTGGGGTGTGGCCCTGTAGAATATTATCCTCGGGGTGTGGCCCTGTAGAATATTATCCTCGGGGTGTGGCCCTGTAGAATATTCTTCTTGGGGTGTGGCCCTGTAGAATATTCTCCTCGGGGTGTGGCCCTGTAGAATATTCTTCTTTGGGTGTGGCCCTGCAGTATATTCTCCTTGGGGTGTGGCCCTGCAGTATATTCTCCTTGGGGTGTGGCCCTGTAGTATATTCTCCTTGAGTTGTGGCCCTGTAGAATATTCTTCTTGGGGTGTGGCCCTGTAGAATATTCTCCTTGGGTTGTGGCCCTGTAGAATATTATCCTTGGGGTGTGGCCCTGTAGAATATTCTTCTTAGGGTGTGGCCCTGTAGAATGTTCTCCTCGGGGTGTGGCCCTGTAGAATATTCTTCTTGGGGTGTGGGCCTGTAGAATATTCTCCTTGGGTGTGGCCCTGTAGAATATTATCCTCGGGGTGTGGCCCTGTAGAATATTCTTCTTGGGGTGTGGCCCTGTAGAATATTATCCTCGGGGTGTGGCCCTGTAGAATATTCTTCTTGGGGTGTGGCCCTGCAGTATATTCCCCTTGGGGTGTGGCCCTGTAGAATATTCTCCTTGGGGTGTTGCCCTGTAGTATATTCTCTTTGGGGTGTGGCTCTGTAGAATATTCTCCATGGGGTGTGGCTCTGTAGAATATTCTCCTTGGGGTGTGGCCCTGTAGAATATTATCCTTGGGGTGTGGCCCTGTAGAATATTCTCCTTGGGGTGTGACCCTGCAGTATATTCTCCTTGGGGTGTGGCCCTGTAGAATATTCTCCTTGGGGTGTGGCCCTGTAGAATATTATCCTTGGGGTGTGGCCCTGTAGAATATTATCCTTGGGGTGTGGCCCTGTAGAATATTCTCCTTGGGGTGTGACCCTGCAGTATATTCTCCTTGGGGTGTGGCCCTGTAGAATATTCTCCATGGTGTGTGACCCTGTAGAATATTCTCCTTGGGGTGTGGCCCTGTAGAATATTCTCCTTGGGGTGTGGCCCTGCAGTATATTCCCCTTGGAGTGTGGCCCTGTAGAATATTCTTCTTGGGGTGTGGCCCTGTAGAATATTCTCCTCGGGGTGTGGCCCTGCAGTATATTCCCCTTGGGGTGTTGTCCTGTAGTATATTCTCCTCGGGGTGTGGCCCTGTAGTATATTCTCTTTGGGGTGTGGCCCTGTAGAATATTCTCCTCGGGGTGTGGCCCTGCAGTTTATTCTCCTCGAGGTGCCGTCCCTCTATTATATTCTCCCCTGGAGGTGTGGCCCTGTAGAATATTCTCCTTGGGGTGTGGCCCTGTAGAATATTCTCCTTGGGGTGTGGTCCTGTAGAATATTCTCCTTGGGGCGTGGCCCTGCAGTATATTCTCCTTGGGGTGTGGCCCTGTAGAATATTCTCCTTGGGGTGTGGTCCTGTAGTATATTCTCCTTGGGGTGTAGTCCTGTAGAATATTCTCCTTGGGGTGTGGCCCTGCAGTATATTCTCCTTGGGGTGTGGCCCTGTAATATATTCTCCTTGGGGTGTGGCCCTGTAGAATATTCTCCTTGGGGTGTGGTCCTGTAGAATATTCTCCTTGGGGTGTGGCCCTGCAGTATATTCTCCTTGGGGTGTGGCCCTGCAGTATATTCTCCTTGGGGTGTGGTCCTGTAGAATATTCTCCTCGAGGTGCCGTCCCTCTATTATATTCTCCCCTGGAGGTGTGGTCCTGCAGTATATTCTTCTTGGGGTGTGGCCCTGCAATATATTCTCCTTGGGGTGTGGCCCTGCAGTATATTCTCCTCGGGGTGTGGCCCTGCAGTATATTCTCCTTGGGGTGTGGCTCTGTAGTATATTCTCCTCGGGGTGTGGCTCTGTAGTATATTCTCCTCGGGGTGTGGCTCTGTAGTATATTCCCCTTGGAGTGTGGCCCTGTAGAATATTCTTCTTGGGGTGTGGCCCTGTAGAATATTCTCCTCGGGGTGTGGCCCTGCAGTATATTCCCCTTGGGGTGTTGTCCTGTAGTATATTCTCCTCGGGGTGTGGCCCTGTAGTATATTCTCTTTGGGGTGTGGCCCTGTAGAATATTCTCCTCGGGGTGTGGCCCTGCAGTTTATTCTCCTCGAGGTGCCGTCCCTCTATTATATTCTCCCCTGGAGGTGTGGCCCTGTAGAATATTCTCCTTGGGGTGTGGCCCTGTAGAATATTCTCCTTGGGGTGTGGCCCTGTAGAATATTCTCCTTGGGGTGTGGCCCTGCAGTATATTCTCCTTGGGGTGTGGCCCTGTAGAATATTCTCCTTGGGGTGTGGTCCTGTAGTATATTCTCCTTGGGGTGTAGTACTGTAGAATATTCTCCTTGGGGTGTGGCCCTGCAGTATATTCTCCTTGGGGTGTGGCCCTGTAATATATTCTCCTTGGGGTGTGGCCCTGTAGAATATTCTCCTTGGGGTGTGGTCCTGTAGAATATTCTCCTTGGGGTGTGGCCCTGTAGAATATTCTCCTTGGGGTGTGGCCCTGCAGTATATTCTCCTTGGGGTGTGGTCCTGTAGAATATTCTCCTCGAGGTGCCGTCCCTCTATTATATTCTCCCCTGGAGGTGTGGCCCTGTAGTATATTCTACTTGGGGTGTGGCCTTGTAATATATTCTCCTTGGGGTATGGCCCTGCAGTATATTCTCCTCGGGGTGTGGCCCTGCAGTATATTCTCCTTGGGGTGTGGCTCTGTAGTATATTCTCCTCGGGGTGTGGCTCTGTAGTATATTCTACTTGGGGTGTGGCCCTGTAGTATATTGTACTTGGGGTGTGGCCCTGTAGTATATTGTACTTGGGGTGTGGCCCTGTAGTATATTCTACTTGGGGTGTGGCCCTGTAGTATATTCTCCTTGGGGTGTGGCCCTGTAGAATATTCTCCTTGGGGTGTGGCCCTGTAGTATATTCTCCTTGAGGTGTGGCCCTGTAGTATATTCTATTTGGGGTGTGGCCCTGTAGTATATTCTCCTTGGGGTGTGGCCCTGCAGTATATTCTCCTTGGGGTGTGGCCCTGTAGTATATTCTCCTTGGGGTGTGGCCCTGTAGAATATTCTCCTTGCGGTGTGGCCCTGTAGAATATTCTCCTTGGGGTGTAGCCTTGTAATATATTCTCCTTGGGGTGTAGCCTTGTAATATATTCTCCTTGGGGTGTGGCCCTGCAGTATATTCTCCTTGGGGTGTGGCCCTGTAGTATATTCTACTTGGGGTGTGGCCCTGCAGTATATTCTCCTTGGGGTGTGGCCCTGTAGAATATTCTCCTTGGGGTGTGGCCCTGCAGTATATTCTCCTTGGGGTGTGGCCCTGTAGTATATTCTACTTGGGGTGTGGCCCTGCAGTATATTCTCCTTGGGGTGTGGCCCTGTAGTATATTCTCCTTGGGGTGTGGCCCTGCAGTATATTCTACTTGGGGTGTGGCCCTGCAGTATATTCTCCTTGGGGTGTGGCCCTGTAGTATATTCTCCTTGGGGTGTGGCCCTGTAGTATATTCTATTTGGGGTGTGGCCCTGTAGTATATTCTCCTTGGGGTGTGGCCCTGCAGTATATTCTCCTTGGGGTGTGGCCCTGTAGAATATTCTCCTTGGGGTGTAGCCTTGTAATATATTCTCCTTGGGGTGTAGCCTTGTAATATATTCTCCTTGGGGTGTGGCCCTGTAGTATATTCTCCTTGGGGTGTGGCCCTGCAGTATATTCTCCTTGGGGTGTGGCCCTGTAGTATATTCTCCTTGGGGTGTGGCCCTGCAGTATATTCTACTTGGGGTGTGGCCCTGCAGTATATTCTCCTTGGGGTGTGGCCCTGTAGTATATTCTCCTTGGGGTGTGGCCCTGTAGTATATTCTCCTTGGGGTGTGGCTTTGTAATATATTCTCCTTGGGGTGTGGCCATGTAGTATATTCTACTTGGGGTGTGGCCCTGCAGTATATTTTCCTTGGGGTGTGGCCCTGTAGTATATTCTCCTTGGGGTGTGGCCCTGCAGTATATTCTACTTGGGGTGTGGCCCTGCAGAATATTCTCCTTGGGGTGTGGCCCTGCAGTATATTCTCCTTGGGGTGTGGCCCTGTAGTATATTCTCCTTGGGGTGTGGCCCTGCAGTATATTCTCCTTGGGGTGTGGCCCTGTAGTATATTCTACTTGGGGTGTGGCCCTGCAGTATATTCTCGGGGTGTGGCCCTGTAGTATATTCTCCTTAGGGTGTGGCCCTGTAGTATATTCTGCTGGGGGCGTGGCCTTTTAACATTTTCCCAATGGGTGTGGACATTCAACATGTTCCTTGGGGGTGTAGGCATATGATCATTTCTTTGATGAGTATGGTCCCCAATATGCCCCTTTAGGGGGCGTGGCCCTGAAGACTGTTCCCTTGGGGGATATGTTCTTTGGTAGTGTGACCATGTAATAGGTTCCTCGGGGGTGTGGCCCAGCAATATTTCCTACAACTCCCATTAGGATAAAAACATCAATAAAATATGGGGCCAGAGATGTAAAATGAGACCCAGAGACACAATATAAAAACTGGGGACATAATATGGGGCCCTGAGACACAATGTGGGGCCCTGAGACTCATTATGAGAACCAGAGACACATATTGGGGTTCAGAGACAGATATTATATTGGGGTTCAGAGACAGATATTATATTGGGGTTCAGAGACAGATATTATATTGGGGTTCAGAGACAGATATGAGGCCGTGTCACACAATATGGGGACCAGAGAAGTAGTATGAAGTGTGGGGGAGGGGGGATCCCTATGATTGTGTGTTTCATGGAGGAGGTCAGCAAGTGGCAGTGATGGTGTGATGCTCTGCAAAGTGTCTGTTGGGGGAGGGATGTAGGATGCTCCTTGGAGGAGGGGTAGTTTTCTGTGGTGCAATGCTCTGCAGGTGTGGGGGGGTCAGTATTCTGTGGAGTGATGATCTGCAGGTGGGGGAGGGGTCAGTATTATGTGGAGTGATGATCTGCAGGTGGGGGGAGGGGTCAGTATTCTGTGGAGTGATGATCTGCAGGTGGGGGAGGGGTCAGTATTCTGTGGAGTGATGATCTGCAGGTGGGGGAGGGGTCAGTATTATGTGGAGTGATGATCTGCAGGTGGGGGGAGGGGTCAGTATTCTGTGGAGTGATGATCTGCAGGTGGGGGGGGGGCAGTATTATGTGGAGTGATGATCTGCAGGTGGGGGGAGGGGTCAGTATTCTGTGGAGTGATGATCTGCAGGTGGGGGAGGGGTCAGTATTCTGTGGAGTGATGATCTGCAGGTGGGGGAGGGGTCAGTATTCTGTGGAGTGATGATCTGCAGGTGGGGGGGGGTCAGTATTATGTGGAGTGATGATCTGCAGGTGGGGGGAGGGGTCAGTATTCTGTGGAGTGATGATCTGCAGGTGGGGGAGGGGTCAGTATTATGTGGAGTGATGATCTGCAGGTGGGGGGGAGGGTCAGTATTATGTGGAGTGATGATCTGCAGGTGGGGGGGGGGGTCAGTATTATGTGGAGTGATGATCTGCAGGTGGGGGAGGGGTCAGTATTCTGTAAAGTGATGATCTGCAGGTGGGGGGAGGGGTCAGTATTCTGTGGAGTGATGATCTGCAGGTGGGGGAGGGGTCAGTATTCTGTGGAGTGATGATCTGCAGGTGGGGGAGGGGTCAGTATTCTGTGGAGTGATGATCTGCAGGTGGGGGGAGGGGTCAGTATTCTGTGGAGTGATGATCTGCAGGTGGGGGAGGGGTCAGTATTCTGTAAAGTGATGATCTGCAGGTGGGGGGAGGGGTCAGTATTCTGTGGAGTGATGATCTGCAGGTGGGGGGGGGGGGGTCAGTATTATGTGGAGTGATGATCTGCAGGTGGGGGAGGGGTCAGTATTCTGTGGAGTGATGATCTGCAGGTGGGGGAGGGGTCAGTATTCTGTAAAGTGATGATCTGCAGGTGGGGGAGGGGTCAGTATTCTGTGGAGTGATGATCTGCAGGTGGGGGAGGGGTCAGTATTCTGTGGAGTGATGATCTGCAGGTGGGGGAGGGGTCAGTATTCTGTGGAGTGATGATCTGCAGGTGGGGGAGGGGTCAGTATTCTGTGGAGTGATGATCTGCAGGTGGGGAGGGGGGTCAGTATTATGTGGAGTGATGATCTGCAGGTGGGGGAGGGGTCAGTATTCTGTGGAGTGATGATCTGCAGGTGGGGGAGGGTCAGTATTCTGTGGAGTGATGATCTGCAGGGGGGGAGGGGTCAGTATTCTGTGGAGTGATGATCTGCAGGTGGGGGAGGGGTCAGTATTCTGTGGAGTGATGATCTGCAGGTGGGGGAGGGGTCAGTATTCTGTGGAGTGATGATCTGCAGGTGGGGGAGGGGTCAGTATTCTGTGGAGTGATGATCTGCAGGTGGGGGAGGGGTCAGTATTCTGTGGAGTGATGATCTGCAGGTGGGGGGGGTCAGTATTATGTGGAGTGATGATCTGCAGGTGGGGGAGGGGTCAGTATTCTGTGGAGTGATGATCTGCAGGTGGGGGAGGGGTCAGTATTCTGTAAAGTGATGATCTGCAGGTGGGGGAGGGGTCAGTATTATGTGGAGTGATGATCTGCAGGTGGGGGGAGGGGTCAGTATTCTGTGGAGTGATGATCTGCAGGTGGGGGAGGGGTCAGTATTCTGTGGAGTGATGATCTGCAGGTGGGGAGGGGGGTCAGTATTATGTGGAGTGATGATCTGCAGGTGGGGGAGGGGTCAGTATTCTGTGGAGTGATGATCTGCAGGTGGGGGAGGGGTCAGTATTCTGTGGAGTGATGATCTGCAGGTGGGGGAGGGTCAGTATTCTGTGGAGTGATGATCTGCAGGGGGGGAGGGGTCAGTATTCTGTGGAGTGATGATCTGCAGGGGGGGGAGGGGTCAGTATTATGTGGAGTGATGATCTGCAGGGGGGGAGGGGTCAGTATTCTGTGGAGTGATGATCTGCAGGTGGGGGAGGGGTCAGTATTCTGTGGAGTGATGATCTGCAGGTGGGGGAGGGGTCAGTATTCTGTGGAGTGATGATCTGCAGGTGGGGGAGGGGTCAGTATTCTGTGGAGTGATGATCTGCAGGTGGGGGAGGGGTCACTATTATGTGGAGTGATGCTCTGCACAGTAAATTGGTCTGAACATTGGGGGGGGGGATCATCTGCAGCCAATTATCAGGCAGTAAAGGGGTCCTCCGCAGAGGTTGGGGTCCCCGCTCTTCATGTCTAGAAGAGGAGATTCAGAAACCCCCCTTCCCCCTCCCCCTCTCGGAAACGCGCTGACATATTAATTGAACCGTCCAATCGGATGACTTTCACTTTCTGGATGTCTGGGAATGGGAAGCACGTGTGCCCCTCCCCCACCGCTCTTCATCCACGAGATCTGTAATGAGGAGCCATACATGGAAGATCTGCCGCCATTCCCCACCTTCATATCAATTCTACGATCTTCTCCCAATCCGCCCGGCAACAGCGATCAATGGTTCCCTATCTTCATCCTCAGGAATATGAAGTCCGAGGGACCTCACAGGGGGGAGGGGAGCCCCATAAATCGGCTCCGCCCCTTCTGTGTCCACCGGAGAGATCACTCGGCCAACTCCTGACAGCGACTTGTCTGTGCACCCTCTTATATGTCCCCCCTGTGCACCCTCTTATATGTCCCCCCTGTGCACCCTATTATATGTCCCCCCTGTGCAACCTCTTATATGTCCCCCCTGTGAACCCTCTTATATGTCCCCCCTGTGCACCCTCTTATATGTCCCCCCTGTGCACCCTATTATATGTCCCCCCTGTGCACCCTATTATATGTCCCCCCTGTGCAACCTCTTATATGTCCCCCCTGTGAACCCTCTTATATGTCCCCCCTGTGCACCCTCTTATATGTCCCCCCTGTGCACCCTCTTATATGTCCCCCCTGTGCACCCTCTTATATGTCCCCCCCATCACCCTGTACGTATACCACGTTATATATCCCCCCCACCCTGTAGGTGTATCCCTTTCTATGTCCCCCTTTTGCATGATTTGTGGAGAGTTTCCCAGCACTGGGCCCATCCTGAGCTCTTCTGGGGTGAGGGGCTACATTCAAGGCTGCAGTCCACAATCTGGACACCTTGGGAAGAAATGCAGCCAGGTACACAGAAGAAGAAAACTGTCCTACAGTCCCACCTTTCCCAATCAGTCCACGTTTCCAGCCCTGAAGAAGGGGGTCTGACCCTGAAACGTGTTGTATATTTCTTGTTTATGAGATTTTTAATGAACAGAAACTCTTTTAGACTTACCTCCACATCTTCTGAGACAACCCTCAGACATTGGAGGGTCCATTCTTCCCAGGATCCCCCCACCCCAAAGTACAGCAGCCACACTTCACTGCAAGGTCCAGAATACCCATCCAAACCAATATTGTCCAGTCATGGTGCTGAGGACACCGAGCAATCACCTGCAACTATGTCCTGGAAATGTACTGAGATACATGGGAAAGGACTTTGTGAAATATCTTGTTCTGAAGTATGTCTAGTATTCCCTCAAGGCAACAAGAGAAGAATGCAGTGTGTGTGGCCTATCAGTCCAGATTTCTCCATCTTCTTCACCATAAGGGTGGACTCCTCCCCCTACACACCGGGCACACGCCTTGGCCTAGTGATCACCAGAGGAAGAAGAGCTGATGGTTTTATGGAAGCTGACATACAAAGGAGGTCTTCCTCTTCTTAAACTGACCAACTGCAATCAGATCCCTGACTGCAGAGAGGACACCGTCAATGGCCTCACCCAAGCCCAGTCCACCCCATGAAGACCCATCTATACAGCATTACAGAAATGGCATGGTGGAAGCTCCTTATCTTTAGAGACTTGGGTTGGTTATTGTAGGTTATCCTCGGGGGTTGGGTTGGCATTGTTGATTATCCTCAGAGGTTGGGTTGACTATTGTAGGTTATCCTCGAAGGTTGGGTTATTGTAGGTTATCCTCGGAGGTTGGGTTATTGTAAGTTATCCTCAGAGTTTGGGTTATTGTAGGTTATCCTCAGAGTTTGGGTTATTGTAGGTTATCCTCAGAGTTTGGGTTATTGTAGGTTATCCTCAGAGTTTGGGTTATTGTAGGTTATCCTCGGAGGTTGGGTTACTGTAGGTTATCCTCGGAGGTTGGGTTTTTGTAGGTTAACCTCGGAGGTTGGGTTATTGTAGGTTATCCTCGAAGGTTGGGTTACTGTAGGTTATCCTCGGAGCTTGGATTATTGTAAGTTATCCTCAGAGTTTGGGTTATAGTAGGTTATCCTCGGAGGTTAGGTTATTGTAAGTTATCCTCTGAGGTTGGGATAGTGTAGGTTATCCTCGGAGGTTGGGTTATTGTAAGTTATCCTCGGAGGTTGGGATAGTGTAGGTTATCCTCGGTGGTTGGGTTGGTTATTGTAGGTTATCCTCAGAGGTTGGGTTATTGTAGGTTATCCTTGGAGGTTGGGTTGGTTATTGTAGGTTATCCTCAGAGGTTGGGTTATTGTAGGTTATCCTTGGAGGTTGGGTTGGTTATTGTAGGTTATCCTCAGAGGTTGGGTTATTGTAGGTTATCCTTGGAGGTTGGGTTGGTTATTGTAGGTTATCCTCGGAGGTTGGGTTATTGTAGGTTATCCTTGGAGGTTGGGTTATTTTGGTTTTTAAAGAAGAGGCCGCCTGGACACAAAGCTTCGGTTCTAGGTGTCCACCTACAAAACCATCTTTGAGGATAGGAATGCACCGCACACACATGTCACAAAATGTCTGTGCCATGATTGTGGTAAATAGAAACCACATCTGACTGTATGGGAGGTCTTCATCACCGGTGTTACAGATGACCATTGACCAGGTATGGTGGGCAAAGAAATTCCCGGGAACAATGAAACAAATACTCCCCAGTCCATAGACACAGTAGTGAGCTCAGATCCCCGCCCACATTAAAAGAATCCCGATGACCACTCAGTCTACCATGCAAACCATCCAACTTCCAAGTCAATGCCGCCAACAACGCCATTATCCGATGTGGAGACCTTTCACCAAAATGTGAACTTCTATTCTAACTATACATCCCTACCCCCACCTCATTCAGAAAACCTCCATATATCTTATTCGCTGGAGCTAGAGACCGCGCTGGACCAGTAGAATGGTTTGTGATAGATATTAGGTAGTCCCACGGGTGAAGGATAGTGTGGATCTCTATTTGGAGATATGGGCTAGTACCTTGCTGCTGGTAGAACAGAGCTGTGGCTTCAGCAGAGAAGATACTTGAGTCAGGAGAGAGGAGTCCCCGGTGTCCAGAATAAGGAAACTCGTGATAAAGAATATTTAATTGTTTATTTGAGGAATAACATGTACGGTTAGAGCCAACATGTTTTGGGGGAATTGCCTCCCCCTTCTTCAGGCATGTTGGTACATTCTAACGGAGAAGGGTAGGCTCTGCAGTTGTACCTACGTTTCTCATGAAAGCTGATGACTGCTTGTGAGATGCAGAGACAACAATAAAAATAAAAAATCTTATGGAAACTGGGGAATAGATTATCCGTATACTTACCTGCCTTCTCTCCCCGCCCTCCAGGCCTTTAGCTCACTCGCTGGGCATGGAGGTGTTGCCTTTTCTCTGACTGCTGGGAAGATTCCATCACCAGAAGAATGACATGTATTAGTGAAATCTCCCAAGAGTTTGTTGATTCTGCAAGGTTTCTGCATTCAAGAAAATGGCCAGGTCTCACACTGCATATGAGATTTGGACAGAACGTCATCAGGGTTGGCCTGATTCAGGATCCAAGAAGAAGTAGCGGAATGAGGCACTGCTGAAGATGGAGCTGCAGGATGAGAGGAGCCATTGCAGAGTAGTGGATTCTGGAGAGACAGCAGATAGATGAGAACCTTTTGTCAGGCTCATAGAACCGAGCAGTAATCAGTATCATGGTTTCAACGCTGCAGGTAGGGTAAGATTCTCTTACATAATGAGCAGTCCACCCAACCCAGCACGTTTTCATTCCAGCAGTCTACTGACAATTAAAGACACTGGGATGTTCCAAATGGGAAATATGGAGGAATTATTTAAGGAGTTTAGGACCTTCTCTCCATCTTCCTAGTGCTTCTTCAGCTGGGATGATCCCTTTGATGTCAGCCTCATAATCTGTTCAAGTTCCAGAGTCCCCAATATTCTCAGTCTGTGGCCATTCTGACCCTGGGTGCCTAGTTGGTCCTGAATGGACTAATTCCTACTTCACCTGGAGCTTTCAATAGAGAAAGCTGTCATAAAAGCCTCAATAGACATTATTATTATTATTATACAGGATTTATAGAGCGCCAACAGTTTACGCAGCGCTTTACAATATAAAAGGGAGACAATACAGTTATAATACAATAAAATACAAGAGGATTAAGAGGGCCCTGCTCAGAAGAGCTTACAATCTAATAACTCTAATAATAATAATCTAATAACATGACCTGCACCTTCCCCCGCTATTCATGCAAATGTGGAAGATCTCAGCCATCTACAAAGATTTGCAGAATTTTTTCAACTTGAGACTTTGGCCATGATGAACGACCAGCAAAGTTTTCACACTGACCCGTCGTACAGACGGAATGTATGTTGCCAGCACAAGGATAAGTTTATCACAGTGCAGAAGGGAAAGTTGTGAAATGTGCACATTTCTGTAGAATATGGACAGATTGGTGGGATTTGGACAGGCTGGTGGAATATGGACAGATTGGGATCATGTAGAGAGACTACTGGAGTATGGACAGATTGGTGAAATATGGACAGATTGGCGGAAAAAGGACAGATTGTGGTCATGTAGAGAGACTGGTAGAGTATGGACAGATTGGTGAAATATGGACAGACTGGTGGAATATGGACAGATTGGTGGAATATGGACAGGTTGGGGTCATGTAGAGAGACTGGTGGAATATGGACAAATTGGTGGAATATGGACAAATTGATGGAATATGGACAGATTGGTAGATTATGGAAAGATTGGGGTAATGTAGACAAACTTGTAAATTATGGACAGATTGATGGAATATGGACAGATTGGGGTCATGTAGAGAGACTGGTGGAATATGGACATATTGGGGTCATGTAGAGAGACTGGTGGAATATGGACAGATTGGGGTCATGTAGAGAGACTGGTGGAATATGGACAGATTGGTGGAATATGGACAGATTGGGGTCATGTAGAGAGACTGGTGGAATATGGACAGATTGGGGTCATGTAGAGAGACTGGTGGAATGTGGACAGATTGGTGGAATATGGACAGATTGGGGTCATGTAGAGAGACTGGTGGAATATGGACAGACTGGTGGAATATGGACAGATTGGGGTCATGTAGAGAGACTGGTGGAATATGGGCAGATTGGTGGAATATGGACAGATTGGGGTCATGTAGAGAGACTGGTGGAATGTGGACAGATTGGTGGAATATGGACAGATTGGGGTCATGTAGAGAGACTGGTGGAATATGGACAGACTGGTGGAATATGGACAGATTGGAGTCATGTAGAGAGACTGGTGGAATATGGACAGATTGGTGGAATATGGACAGATTGGAGTCATGTAGAGAGACTGGTGGAATATGGACAGATTGGTGGAATATGGACAGACTGTTGGAATATGGACAGATTGGGGTCATGTAGAGAGACTGGTGGAATATGGACAGACTGGTGGAATATGGACAGATTGGAGTCATGTAGAGAGACTGGTGGAATATGGACAGATTGGTGGAATATGGACAGATTGGGGTCATGTAGAGAGACTGGTGGAATATGGACAGATTGGTGGAATATGGACAGACTGTTGGAATATGGACAGATTGGGGTCATGTAGAGAGACTGGTGGAATATGGACAGACTGGTGGAATATGGACAGACTGGTGGAATATGGACAGATTGGGGTCATGTAGAGAGACTGGTGGAATGTGGACAGATTGGTGGAATATGGACAGACTGGTGGAATATGGACAGACTGGTGGAATATGGGCAGACTGGTGGAATATGGACAGATTGGGATCATGTGGAGAGACTGGTGGAATATGGACAGACTGGTGGAATATGGACAGACTGGTGGAATATGGACAGATTGGGGTCATGTAGAGAGACTGGTGGAATATGGACAAATTGGTGGAATATGGACAAATTGATGGAATATGGACAGATTGGTAGATTATGGAAAGATTGGGGTAATGTAGACAAACTTGTAAATTATGGACAGATTGATGGAATATGGACAGATTGGGGTCATGTAGAGAGACTGGTGGAATATGGACAGATTGGTGGAATATGGACAGGTTGGGGTCATGTAGAGAGACTGGTGGAATATGGACAAATTGGTGGAATATGGACAAATTGATGGAATATGGACAGATTGGTAGATTATGGAAAGATTGGGGTAATGTAGACAAACTTGTAAATTATGGACAGATTGATGGAATATGGACAGATTGGGGTCATGTAGAGAGACTGGTGGAATATGGACATATTGGGGTCATGTAGAGAGACTGGTGGAATATGGACAGATTGGGGTCATGTAGAGAGACTGGTGGAATATGGACAGATTGGTGGAATATGGACAGATTGGGGTCATGTAGAGAGACTGGTGGAATATGGACAGATTGGGGTCATGTAGAGAGACTGGTGGAATGTGGACAGATTGGTGGAATATGGACAGATTGGGGTCATGTAGAGAGACTGGTGGAATATGGACAGACTGGTGGAATATGGACAGATTGGGGTCATGTAGAGAGACTGGTGGAATATGGGCAGATTGGTGGAATATGGACAGATTGGGGTCATGTAGAGAGACTGGTGGAATGTGGACAGATTGGTGGAATATGGACAGATTGGGGTCATGTAGAGAGACTGGTGGAATATGGACAGACTGGTGGAATATGGACAGATTGGAGTCATGTAGAGAGACTGGTGGAATATGGACAGATTGGTGGAATATGGACAGATTGGAGTCATGTAGAGAGACTGGTGGAATATGGACAGATTGGTGGAATATGGACAGATTGGGGTCATGTAGAGAGACTGGTGGAATATGGACAGACTGGTGGAATATGGACAGACTGGTGGAATATGGACAGATTGGGGTCATGTAGAGAGACTGGTGGAATGTGGACAGATTGGTGGAATATGGACAGACTGGTGGAATATGGACAGACTGGTGGAATATGGGCAGACTGGTGGAATATGGACAGATTGGGATCATGTGGAGAGACTGGTGGAATATGGACAGACTGGTGGAATATGGACAGACTGGTGGAATATGGACAGATTGGGGTCATGTAGAGAGACTGGTGGAATGTGGACAGATTGGTGGAATATGGACAGATTGGGGTCATGTAGAGAGACTGGTGGAATGTGGACGGATTGGTGGAATATGGACAGACTGGTGGAATACGGACAGATTGGGGTCATGTAGAGAGACTGGTGGAATGTGGACAGACTGTTGGAATATGGACAGACTGGTGGAATACGGACAGATTGGGGTCATGTAGAGAGACTGGTGGAATATGGACAGACTGGTGGAATATGGACAGACTGGTGGAATATGGACAGATTGGGGTCATGTAGAGAGACTGGTGGAATATGCACAGACTGGTGGAATATGGACAGACTGGTGGAATATGGACAGATTGGGGTCATGTAGAGAGACTGGTGGAATATGGACAGATTGGGGTCATGTAGAGAGACTGGTGGAATATGGACAGATTGGGGTCATGTAGAGAGAATGGTGGAATGTGGACAGATTGGGGTCATGTAGAGAGACTGGTGGAATATGGACAGATTGGGGTCATGTAGAGAGACTGGTGGAATATGGACAGATTGGGGTCATGTAGAGAGACTGGTGGAATATGGACAGATTGGTGGAATATGGACAGATTGGGGTCATGTAGAGAGACTGGTGGAATGTGGACAGATTGGGGTCATGTAGAGAGAATGGTGGAATGTGGACAGACTGGTGGAATATGGACAGATTGGGGTCATGTAGAGAGACTGGTGGAATATGGACAGATTGGGGTCATATAGAGAGACTGGTGGAATATGGACAGATTGGTGGAATATGGACAGATTGGGGTCATGTAGAGAGACTGGTGGAATGTGGACAGATTGGGGTCATGTAGAGAGACTGGTGGAATATGGACAGATTGGTGGAATATGGACAGATTGGGGTCATGTAGAGAGACTGGTGGAATATGGGCAGATTGGTGGAATGTGGACAGATTGGGGTCATGTAGAGAGACTGGTGGAATATGGGCAGATTGGTGGAATGTGGACAGATTGGGGTCATGTAGAGAGACTGGTGGAATATGGACAGATTGGTGGAATATGGACAGATTGGGGTCATGTAGAGAGACTGGTGGAATGTGGACAGATTGGGGTCATGTAGAGAGACTGGTGGAATGTGGACAGATTGGGGTCATGTAGAGAGACTGGTGGAATGTGGACAGATTGGGGTGATGTAGAGAGACTGGTGGAATATGGACAGATTGGTGGAATATGGACAGATTGGGGTCATGTAGAGAGACTGGTGGAATATGGACAGATTGGGGTCATGTAGAGAGACTGGTGGAATATGGACAGATTGGTGGAATATGGACAGATTGGGGTCATGTAGAGAGACTGGTGGAATGTGGACAGATTGGGGTCATGTAGAGAGACTGGTGGAATGTGGACAGATTGGGGTCATGTAGAGAGACTGGTGGAATGTGGACAGATTGGGGTCATGTAGAGAGACTGGTGGAATATGGACAGATTGGTGGAATATGGACAGATTGGGGTCATGTAGAGAGACTGGTGGAATGTGGACAGATTGGGGTCATGTAGAGAGACTGGTGGAATGTGGACAGATTGGGGTCATGTAGAGAGACTGGTGGAATGTGGACAGATTGGTGGAATATGGACAGACTGTTGGAATATGGACAGACTGGTGGAATATGGACAGATTGGGGTCATGTAGAGAGACTGGTGGAATATGGACAGATTGGGGTCATGTAGAGAGACTGGTGGAATATGGACAGATTGGGGTCATGTAGAGAGACTGGTGGAATGTGGACAGATTGGGGTCATGTAGAGAGACTGGTGGAATGTGGACAGATTGGGGTCATGTAGAGAGACTGGTGGAATGTGGACAGATTGGGGTCATGTAGAGAGACTGGTGGAATGTGGACAGATTGGTGGAATATGGACAGATTGGTGGAATATGGACAGATTGGGGTCATGTAGAGAGACTGGTGGAATATGGACAGATTGGTGGAATATGGACAGATTGGTGGAATATGGACAGATTGGGGTCATGTAGAGAGACTGGTGGAATATGGACAGATTGGTGGAATATGGACAGATTGGTGGAATATGGACAGATTGGGGTCATGTAGAGAGACTGGTGGAATATGGACAGATTGGGGTCATGTAGAGAGACTGGTGGAATGTGGACAGATTGGTGGAATATGGACAGATTGGTGGAATATGGACAGATTGGGGTCATGTAGAGAGACTGGTGGAATATGGACAGATTGGTGGAATATGGACAGATTGGGGTCATGTAGAGAGACTGGTGGAATGTGGACAGATTGTAGAGAGACTGGTGGAATGTGGACAGATTGGGGTCATGTAGAGAGACTGGTGGAATGTGGACAGATTGGTGGAATATGGACAGATTGGTGGAATATGGACAGATTGGGGTCATGTAGAGAGACTGGTGGAATATGGACAGATTGGTGGAATATGGACAGATTGGTGGAATATGGACAGATTGGGGTCATGTAGAGAGACTGGTGGAATATGGACAGATTGGGGTCATGTAGAGAGACTGGTGGAATATGGACAGATTGGTGGAATATGGACAGATTGGGGTCATGTAGAGAGACTGGTGGAATGTGGACAGATTGGGGTCATGTAGAGAGACTGGTGGAATGTGGACAGATTGGGGTCATGTAGAGAGACTGGTGGAATGTGGACAGATTGGGGTCATGTAGAGAGACTGGTGGAATATGGACAGATTGGGGTCATGTAGAGAGACTGGTGGAATATGGACAGATTGGGGTCATGTAGAGAGAATGGTGGAATGTGGACAGATTGGGGTCATGTAGAGAGACTGGTGGAATATGGACAGATTGGGGTCATGTAGAGAGACTGGTGGAATATGGACAGATTGGGGTCATGTAGAGAGAATGGTGGAATGTGGACAGATTGGGGTCATGTAGAGAGACTGGTGGAATATGGACAGATTGGGGTCATGTAGAGAGACTGGTGGAATATGGACAGATTGGGGTCATGTAGAGAGACTGGTGGAATATGGACAGATTGGTGGAATATGGACAGATTGGGGTCATGTAGAGAGACTGGTGGAATGTGGACAGATTGGGGTCATGTAGAGAGAATGGTGGAATGTGGACAGACTGGTGGAATATGGACAGATTGGGGTCATGTAGAGAGACTGGTGGAATATGGACAGATTGGGGTCATATAGAGAGACTGGTGGAATATGGACAGATTGGTGGAATATGGACAGATTGGGGTCATGTAGAGAGACTGGTGGAATGTGGACAGATTGGGGTCATGTAGAGAGACTGGTGGAATATGGACAGATTGGTGGAATATGGACAGATTGGGGTCATGTAGAGAGACTGGTGGAATATGGGCAGATTGGTGGAATGTGGACAGATTGGGGTCATGTAGAGAGACTGGTGGAATATGGGCAGATTGGTGGAATGTGGACAGATTGGGGTCATGTAGAGAGACTGGTGGAATATGGACAGATTGGTGGAATATGGACAGATTGGGGTCATGTAGAGAGACTGGTGGAATGTGGACAGATTGGGGTCATGTAGAGAGACTGGTGGAATGTGGACAGATTGGGGTCATGTAGAGAGACTGGTGGAATGTGGACAGATTGGGGTGATGTAGAGAGACTGGTGGAATATGGACAGATTGGTGGAATATGGACAGATTGGGGTCATGTAGAGAGACTGGTGGAATATGGACAGATTGGGGTCATGTAGAGAGACTGGTGGAATATGGACAGATTGGTGGAATATGGACAGATTGGGGTCATGTAGAGAGACTGGTGGAATGTGGACAGATTGGGGTCATGTAGAGAGACTGGTGGAATGTGGACAGATTGGGGTCATGTAGAGAGACTGGTGGAATGTGGACAGATTGGGGTCATGTAGAGAGACTGGTGGAATATGGACAGATTGGTGGAATATGGACAGATTGGGGTCATGTAGAGAGACTGGTGGAATGTGGACAGATTGGGGTCATGTAGAGAGACTGGTGGAATGTGGACAGATTGGGGTCATGTAGAGAGACTGGTGGAATGTGGACAGATTGGTGGAATATGGACAGACTGTTGGAATATGGACAGACTGGTGGAATATGGACAGATTGGGGTCATGTAGAGAGACTGGTGGAATATGGACAGATTGGGGTCATGTAGAGAGACTGGTGGAATATGGACAGATTGGGGTCATGTAGAGAGACTGGTGGAATGTGGACAGATTGGGGTCATGTAGAGAGACTGGTGGAATGTGGACAGATTGGGGTCATGTAGAGAGACTGGTGGAATGTGGACAGATTGGGGTCATGTAGAGAGACTGGTGGAATGTGGACAGATTGGTGGAATATGGACAGATTGGTGGAATATGGACAGATTGGGGTCATGTAGAGAGACTGGTGGAATATGGACAGATTGGTGGAATATGGACAGATTGGTGGAATATGGACAGATTGGGGTCATGTAGAGAGACTGGTGGAATATGGACAGATTGGGGTCATGTAGAGAGACTGGTGGAATGTGGACAGATTGGTGGAATATGGACAGATTGGTGGAATATGGACAGATTGGGGTCATGTAGAGAGACTGGTGGAATATGGACAGATTGGTGGAATATGGACAGATTGGGGTCATGTAGAGAGACTGGTGGAATGTGGACAGATTGTAGAGAGACTGGTGGAATGTGGACAGATTGGGGTCATGTAGAGAGACTGGTGGAATGTGGACAGATTGGTGGAATATGGACAGATTGGTGGAATATGGACAGATTGGGGTCATGTAGAGAGACTGGTGGAATATGGACAGATTGGTGGAATATGGACAGATTGGTGGAATATGGACAGATTGGGGTCATGTAGAGAGATTGGTGGAATGTGGACAGATTGGGGTCATGTAGAGAGACTGGTGGAATGTGGACAGATTGGTGGAATATGGACAGATTGGTGGAATATGGACAGATTGGGGTCATGTAGAGAGACTGGTGGAATATGGACAGATTGGTGGAATATGGACAGATTGGGGTCATGTAGAGAGACTGGTGGAATGTGGACAGATTGTAGAGAGACTGGTGGAATGTGGACAGATTGGGGTCATGTAGAGAGACTGGTGGAATGTGGACAGATTGGTGGAATATGACCAGAGAGACTGGTGGAATATGGACAGATTGGTGGAATATGGACAGATTGGGGTCATGTAGAGAGACTGGTGGAATGTGGACAGATTGGGGTCATGTAGAGAGACTGGTGAAATGTGGACAGATTGGTGGAATATGACCAGAGAGAGACTGGTGGAATATGGACAGATTGGTGGAATATGGACAGATTGGGGTCATGTAGAGAGACTGGTGGAATGTGGACAGATTGGGGTCATGTAGAGAGACTGGTGGAATGTGGACAGATTGGGGTCATGTAGAGAGACTGGTGGAATGTGGACAGATTGGTGGAATATGGACAGATTGGGGTCATGTAGAGAGACTGGTGGAATATGGACAGATTGGTGGAATATGGACAGATTGGGGTCATGTAGAGAGACTGGTGGAATGTGGACAGATTGGGGTCATGTAGAGAGACTGGTGGAATGTGGACAGATTGGTGGAATATGACCAGAGAGAGACTGGTGGAATATGGACAGATTGGTGGAATATGGACAGATTGGGGTCATGTAGAGAGACTGGTGGAATGTGGACAGATTGGGGTCATGTAGAGAGACTGGTGGAATGTGGACAGATTGGGGTCATGTAGAGAGACTGGTGGAATATGGACAGACTGTTGGAATATGGACACATTGGGGTCATGTATAGAGATTGGTGAAAATAAAGGCTTACATTTGGGGAAATCAATAGAAAGCGGTGTCCCAGAGATTGCTCCCCCCAAGCCTTCTCCCTTGGCTGCAGCGAATTATGACCTGGTTCAGGGTGGGTTACTTTGTAGATAAAATTGGGCCAAAAGTCTTCAGCAATTGGTGAACTAAATCTACAAGTAGATTTCATAGGATGGTTGTCACCTTAAGAAAATAGGGGCAGAGTGGGACTGGAGATAGTCCACCTCTTTATAAATTGCGAAGGACAATCAGCTCCCTGTCTTCTCATTCTTCTCTCTCTGTCCATCTCTCACTCATTTTCTCTTTCCTTTTTTCTCTCAGGGTGAAGATGATGACAGGTAGATGATGTGCAGAAGGCCACCCTAGAAGTAAATGAAAAAAGGAGGCAGGGGAGGTTTGTAACAGGGTGTTAGGCATGTAGTTATCACTCTTCACCACTTGTTTCCCCAAACCTGTCTTTTGGATTCAATTTGCATGAGAAGTTTTATCTAGGGAAAGCTGGGGATTACACTAGTGCAGGGATATGCAATTGGCGGACCTCCAGCTGTTACAGAACTACAAGTCCCATGAGGCGTTGCAAGACTGACAGCCACAAGCATGACACCCAGAGGCAGAGGCATGATGGGACTTGTAGTTTTGCAACAGCTGTAGGTCTGCTAATTGCATATCCCTGCACTAGTGTGTTCTCTGCCATGGGCGTCAGATGCCATCTTAGGAGAGCTTTTGTCTGATTGGAGATTGGAGATTTGGTTGGCCATCATTGAGACAGAATGGTTATATATAGCCTCTGCTGTGTCGTTTTGGTGTGCCTGCAGTGTGTGGACAAAGACCTGCTTGTAAAGGGCAGGAAGGTTTTCTTAGGGATAGGTTCCTGATGGAGATGGGCAGTTTAAGGACCCTCCTGGAAACTCTTGGAGTCCGCCTGGCATCCAGGGAAAGCACCTTTACCAGCATTCCAGCTGATTGGTTGGCGCATTATTCTGCACAGCGGCACCCTCCTTTTAGGAAAGTCATCTCCATGGAACCTCACAGGTAGGTGTTTAGGGGAGCATGCCTCAAGCAACCTCCTGCATGCATGTCCTGCGTTAGACTGACATACATGAGTGCTTTGTTGTTGGTGATAGACTTTGCACCGATGTGGTAGAGCATGTTGTGTGTTCTGTAAATGTTCTGGACTATACCATGTGTTGAATGTGGGGGGAGGAGCGCCATGTCCCCCGCCTGTATAGGAATATTTGTCATGGTTCATTTTTCTTTAAAGCAGACCGGTAACATCTGCGTCGTGTAATAATTCATTCCGACACATTGCAGAGAATTCTTTCCAGCCTGCAGTATGCCGATTATTCACCCGTACGGTAATGGTGAGTCTCTGGTAGGTGCCCGCTGGCTGCAGAACGTTGAAGGAGAACTCCGCAGAGTGCCCATTGCTGGAACATCCAGGAAGGTCGGGTTCTCTGTCCCCTTCATTGGGTGGCTGGTGGAAGGAAGGTGTCTGATCTCTGGGATCTGACATTTCTGGAGGTTCCAGTGAAGGTTTTCGGTGTCCATTCAGGTTGTCCTGAGAGCGCTCAGCGGGGAACCCTCCTCTACATTCATCTCATCATTCCCTTCTCCTGTCCCAGTGTCTGCATTTCATTTAGTTTGGAGGGTTTTTGTTAAATTTGTCCCCAGACTCCGAAGCTTTCAGTAATATATCTTTCGTCAGGACGTCACCTCTGAGCCCTGCCGGTCTGAAGTGTCCCCGGGGCCTGCTCCTCTGCTGCTATGGCGTTAACCAGGAACTTATGTAGAGCAGAGATCTGCAAGAAGATATAGGACAGCGCGAGTCGTCAGACCGACATGACGCACGCTAAAGGGTTTGGCACTTCATTTATGGATGCACAACTAATGCAGACCAAATATTCTCATTTTACAAATCTGCCATGGTGGGTCATCACAGTCCTCGGCTACGTCCAAAGTGGCCTTACAAGGACACTAAATGTGAGCCGCCATCTTCCTATCGATAACTGTTCAGGGTGGAGTACCCAGGCAGAGTATTGATCTAGAGGGGGAAGTATTTTCCCAAGTACAGGTCACTTCCTGTCCAGACTTCCAATGGCCCTTATTATGTATAATTTTCTATAATTGAGAGTGTTATGGTGAATGGTGAATTCCTAACTGCGCCGTCTGTCGGTATAAATTCCAAATATACCAAATAAAAGCGTTTCCAGGGATCGCCGGAGAGGAAGACGGATTTCCTCAGCACTTCCTGTGAGTAATGGCCGCCTCTGCGCCTTCTGTTTATGCCACGCTCACATTTCTCAATATTAATGACTTCTCCGTACATCGCCGACTCATAAACAATTATCAAATGTTCGCGTCATAAACATTTCAGATTAAGAAAAGCGAAGGGGATCGCTGAACGCAGCAAAGCATCATCCGTGGCGGAGGGATGATGGATGGGCAGAGCTGGAGATGGATGTCTGCATTGTCTATGAAAATCTTACTGCATTACCACCGCAGCTTCACCCTCCACATCCGCACCTCACGCCGGACAGGCGGCACCGCCATCGCTTTACAACCGAACGTTAAACTCAGGCTGGGGACAGGGGGCTGGAGGGTACTAAGGTCACAAGAGGTTACAAAACATCCTTACTGGGGGGGGGGGTCAGTTCCAGGTAGTGCAGGTTGTCAGTGGGCTGCAGATAGTTGTCAGTGGGATGTGAGTAATGGTTACTGTGTTGGTGGGATGCAAGTAGTGGTCAGTGGGATGTGAATAGAGGTCTGTGGGATGGGGGTAGTGATCTGTGGAATGGGAGTAGTGATCTGTGGGATGGGAGTAGTGATCTGTGGGATGGGAGTAGTGATCTGTGGGATGGGAGTAGTGATCTGTGGGATGTGGGTAGTGATCTGTGGGATGGGGGTAGTGATCTGTGGGATGGGGTTGGTGATCTGTGGGATGGGAGTAGTGATCTGTGGGATGGGGGTGGTGATCTGTGGGATGGGGTTGGTGATCTGTGGGATGGGGTGGTGATCTGTGGGATGGGGTGGTGATCTGTGGGATGGGGTTGGTGATCTGTGGGATGGGAGTAGTGATCTGTGGGATGGGAGTAGTGATCTGTGGGATGGGAGTAGTGATCTGTGGGATGTGGGTAGTGATCTGTGGGATGGGGGTAGTGATCTGTGGGATGGGGTTGGTGATCTGTGGGATGGGAGTAGTGATCTGTGGGATGGGGGTGGTGATATGTGGGATGGGGTTGGTGATCTGTGGGATGGGGTGGTGATCTGTGGGATGGGGTGGTGATCTGTGGGATGGGGTGGTGATCTGTGGGATGGGGGTAGTGATCTGTGGGATGGGGGTAGTGATCTGTGGGATGGGGGTAGTGATCTGTGGGATGGGGGTAGTGATCTGTGGGATGGGGTTGGTGATCTGTGGGATGGGGGTAGTGATTTGTGTGATGGGGGTAGTTATCTGTGGGATGGGAGTAGTGATCTGTGGGATGGGGGTGGTGATCTGTGGGATGGGATTGGTGATCTGTGGGATGGGGTATTGATCTGTGGGATGGGAGTAGTGATCTGTGGGATGGGGGTAATGATCTGTGGGATGGGGTTGGTGATCTGTGGGATGGGGTTGGTGATCTGTGGGATGGGGTTGGTGATCTGTGGGATGGGGTTGGTGATCTGTGGGATGGGGGGTAGTTATCTGTGGGATGGGGGTAGTGATCTGTGGGATGGAGGTAGTGATCTGTGAGATGGGGTTGGTGATCTGTGGGATGGGGGTAGTGATCTGTGGGGTGGGGTTGGTGATCTGTGGGATGGGAGTAGGGATCTGTGGGATGGGGGTGGTGATCTGTGGGATGGGAGTAGTGATCTGTGGGATGGGGGTGGTGATCTGTGGAATGGGGGTGGTGATCTGTGGGATGGGGTTGGTGATCTGTGGGATAGGAGTAGTGATCTGTGGGATGGGGGTAGTGATCTGTAGGATGTGGGTAGTGATCTGTGGGATGGGGGTAGTGATCTGTGGGATGGGGGTAGTGATCTGTGGGATGGGGTTGGTGATCTGTGGGATGGGATTGGTGATCTGTGGGATGGGGTTGGTGCTCTGTGGGATGGGAGTAGTGATCTGTGGGATGGAGGTAGTGATCTGTGGGATGGGGTTGGTGATCTGTGGGATGGGGGTAGTGATCTGTGGGATGGGGTTGGTGATCTGTGGGATGGGGGTAGTGATCTGTGGGATGGGGTTGGTGATCTGTGGGATAGGAGTAGTGATCTGTGGGATGGGGGTGGTGATCTGTGGGATGGGGGTGGTGATCTGTGGGATGGGGTTGGTGATCTGTGGGATAGGAGTAGTGATCTGTGGGATGGAGGTAGTGATCTGTAGGATGGGGGTAGTGATCTGTGGGATGGGGGTAGTGATCTGTGGGATGGGAGTAGTGATCTGTGGGATGAGGTTGGGGATCTGTGGGATGGGGTTGGTGATCTGTGGGATGGGAGTAGTGATCTGTGGGATGGGGTTGGTGATCTGTGGGATGGGAGTAGTGATCTGTGGGGTGGAGGTAGTGATCTGTGGGATGGGGTTGGTGATCTGTGGGATGGGAGTAGTGATCTGTGGGATGGGGGTAGTGATCTGTGGGATAGGAGTAGTGATCTGTGGGATGGGGGTGGTGATCTGTGGGATGGGGGTGGTGATCTGTGGGATGGGGTTGGTGATCTGTGGGATAGGAGTAGTGATCTGTGGGATGTAGGTAGTGATCTGTAGGGTGGGGGTAGTGATCTGTGGGATGGGGGTAGTGATCTGTGGGATGGGGTAATGATCTGTGGGATGGGGTTGGTGATCTGTGGGATGGGAGTAGTGATCTGTGGGATGGGGTTGGTGATCTGTGGGATGGGAGTAGTGATCTGTGGGATGGAGGTAGTGATCTGTGGGATGGGGTTGGTGATCTGTGGGATGGGAGTAGTGATCTGTGGGATGGGGGTAGTGATCTGTGGGATGGGGTAATGATCTGTGGGATGGGGTAATGATCTGTGGGATGGGGTTGGTGATCTGTGGGATGGGAGTAGTGATCTGTGGGATGGGGTTGGTGATCTGTGGGATGGGAGTAGTGATCTGTGGGATGGGGGTAGTGATCTGTGGGATGGGGTAATGATCTGTGGGATGGGGTTGGTGATCTGTGGGATGGGAGTAGTGATCTGTGGGATGGGGGTAGTGATCTGTGGGATGGGAGTAGTGATCTGTGGGATGGAGGTAGTGATCTGTGGGATGGGGTTGGTGATCTGTGGGATGGGAGTAGTGATCTGTGGGATGGGGGTAGTGATCTGTGGGATGGGAGTAGTGATCTGTGGGATGGGGGTAGTGATCTGTGGGATGGGGTTGGTGATCTGTGGGGTGGCCCCTGAAGACGCATGTTGATGACGAAACGTTGGGCGATGATAGAGACTGGCGATGCAGGACGCGGTGGGATGGTGACACGGCGGCCATCTATGTGATTAGAAGCGCTGGACGCTTCACATTGCTGTATACCTTCTTACTAAATGTGAGTTGTTTTTATCTGCTCAATCAATTATCCTTGTTTATGGAGATTGCGCAATGAGCGTTTTCTTTTTATTCCCTACGTACCACGATTTTGAGGTGCATATCAGGGCCGTCTTTAAGGCAGGGCAAAAGGAGCAGCTGCCCTGGGCCCTGTCATTGTTGTGGGGCCCAAAGCAGCTGCCTCATACTTGCCAACTATCCCAGTTTAAATTCCCTTGTCCCTTGAAGTTTTAGTCCTGTGCTGTGTCCCGATATCTCAGTGTGAAGTGCTGCTACTAATGCTGCCCAGCTCTGCCCTATTGTTCTGTACAGATGACTCACCTGCAGACCCTGTGTTTACATGTAAATAACCGGCATTCATATGTAAATAGCGGCGGCATTTCTAAGTAAATAGCTGCGGCCGGCAGCATTGATATGTAAATAAAGGCGGCATTCATAAGTATATCATGCTCTCCTGCAGTGAGGAGATGATGTGCTGTAACCGCTGGCAACCAATCGCAATTGCTGCCTGATCTGATACAGTAGACTGATTTTAAGTCTAGCTGCTATTTATTGTATGTCTCAGAGCAGGTGGAGAGTGAAATTGCATGGGGGGGGGGAGAAAATTTTTGCCCAGGGTCCAATCAATATAAAAGACGGCCCTGGTGCATATGCATACTGGAGTATACTTGGTTTAATATCCAGCTACCAAAAGGAGATCTAAAGCCTTCCATTTAGTTCAGAGGGGAATATGTTGGTGCTACTCCATTAGAAGATCGTTGGTTTCTTCTATGAAGACGGCCTTTCTTCTACACACGTATATAACCCATACACTGCTGGTAAGGGTCAGTTTGTTTGGGTGTTGGTGACGGTGTTTTCATCTCTCTTCTGTGTCTCCTTTCATTATGGATCTCGCTGATTAGAGTATTATTTCTTCCTGACGGAGAGGACTTTTGTTGGACCATATTTATTTTGGTTCTTATTGGTACATTTGTACATTAATATTTTTTAGCGCTGCACCTTTCCTGTTGATATCTGTGGGATGGAGGTAGTGATCTGTTGCAGTAGTCATGGCAGGAAATGATGGAGCGCCGGGATTGGTTCAGTTGGGGATGGAGCGGAGGGGAGATGTCGGTTGGGTGTTGCGGTAGTCACAGCGGGAAATGATGGAGCGCCGGGATTGGTTCAGTTGGGGATGGAGCGGAGGGGAGATGTCAGTTGGGTGTTGTGGTAGTCACAGCGGGAAATGATGGAGTGTTGGGATTGGTCCAATTGGGGATGGAGCGGAGGGGAGATGTCAGTTGGGTGTTGTGGTAGTCACAGCGGGAAATGACGGAGCGATGAGATTGGTCCATTTGGGGATGGAGCGGAGGGGAGATGTCGGTTGGGTGTTTCGGTAGTCACAGCGGGAAATGATGGAGCGATGGGGTTGGTCCCGTTGGGGATGGAGCGGAGGGGAGATGACGGTTGGGTGTTGCGGTAGTCACAGCGGGAAATGATGGAGTGATGGGATTGGTTCAGTTGGGGATGGAGCGGAGGGGAGATGTCGGTTGGGTGTTGCGGTAGTCACAGCGGGAAATGATGGAGCGCTGGGATTGGTTCAGTTGGGGATGGAGCAGAGGGGAGATGTCAGTTAGGTGTTGCGGTAGTCACAGCGGAAAATGATGGAGCGATGGGATTGGACCAATTGGGGATGGAGTGGAGGGGAGATGTCGGTTGGGTGTTGCGGTAGTCACAGCGGGAAATGCTGGAGCGATGGGGTTGGTCCAGTTGGGGATGGAGCGGAGATGACGGTTGGGTGTTGCGGTAGTCACAGTGGGAAATGATGGAGTGATGGGATTGGTCCAGTTAGGGGTGGAGCGGAGGGGAGATGTCGGTTGGGTGTTGCGGTAGTCACAGTGGGAAATGATGGAGTGATGGGATTGGTCCAGTTGGGGGTGGAGCGGAGGGGAGATGTTTTTTGGGTGTTCCGGAAGTCACAGCAGGAAGTGATGGAGCGCTTGGATTGGTCCAGTTGGGGATGGAGTGGAGGGGAGATGTCGGTTGGGTAGTCACAGAGGGAAATGATGGAGTGATGGGATTGGTCCAGTTGGGGTGGAGCGGAGGGGAGATGTCGGTTGGGTGTTCCGGAAGTCACAGCGGGAAATGATGGAGCGCCTGGATTGGTCCAGTTGGGGATGGAGCGGAGGGGAGATGTCGGTTGTGTAGTCACAGAGGGAAATTATGGAGCAATGGGATTGGTCCAGTTGGGGATGGAGCGGAGATGTCGGTTGGGTGTTGCAGTAGTCACAGTGGGAAATGATGGAGTGATGGGATTGGTCCAATTGGGGATGGAGCGGAGGGGAGATGTCAGTTGGGTGTTGTGGTAGTCACAGTGGGAAATGATGGAGTGATGGGATTGGTCCAATTGGGGATGGAGCGGAGGGGAGATGTCAGTTGGGTGTTGTGGTAGTCACAGTGGGAAATGATGGAGTGATGGGATTGGTCCAATTGGGGATGGAGCGGAGGGGAGATGTCAGTTGGGTGTTGTGGTAGTCACAGTGGGAAATGATGGAGTGATGGGATTGGTCCAATTGGGGATGGAGTGGAGGGGAGATGTCAGTTGGGTGTTGTGGTAGTCACAGTGGGAAATGATGGAGTGATGGGATTGGTCCAGTTTGGGGTGGAGCGGAGGGGAGGTGTCGGTTGGGTGTTGCGGTAGTCACAGCGGGAAATGATGGAGTTATGGGATTGGTCCAATTGGGGATAGAGCGGAGGGGAGATGTCAGTTGGGTGTTGTGGTAGTCACAGTGGGAAATGATGGAGTGATGGGGTTGGTCCAGTTGGGGATGGAGCGGAGATGTCGGTTGGGTACTCACAGAGGGAAATGATGGAGCGATGGGATTGGTCCAGTTGGGGATGGAGCGGAGGGGAGATGACGGTTGGGTGTTGCGGTAGTCACAGTGGGAAATGATGGAGTGATGGGATTAGTCCAGTTAGGGGTGGAGCGGAGGGGAGATGTCGGTTGGGTGTTGCGGTAGTCACAGTGGGAAATGATGGAGTGATGGGATTGGTCCAGTTGGGGGTGGAGCGGAGGGGAGATGTTTTTTGGGTGTTCCGGAAGTCACAGCAGGAAGTGATGGAGTGCTTGGATTGGTCCAGTTGGGGATGGAGTGGAGGGGAGATGTCGGTTGGGTAGTCACAGAGGGAAATGATGGAGTGATGGGATTGGTCCAGTTGGGGTGGAGCGGAGGGGAGATGTCGGTTGGGTGTTCCGGAAGTCACAGCGGGAAATGATGGAGCGCCTGGATTGGTCCAGTTGGGGATGGAGCGGAGGGGAGATGTCGGTTGTGTAGTCACAGAGGGAAATTATGGAGCAATGGGATTGGTCCAGTTGGGGATGGAGCGGAGATGTCGGTTGGGTGTTGCAGTAGTCACAGTGGGAAATGATGGAGTGATGGGATTGGTCCAATTGGGGATGGAGCGGAGGGGAGATGTCAGTTGGGTGTTGTGGTAGTCACAGTGGGAAATGATGGAGTGATGGGATTGGTCCAATTGGGGATGGAGTGGAGGGGAGATGTCAGTTGGGTGTTGTGGTAGTCACAGTGGGAAATGATGGAGTGATGGGATTGGTCCAGTTTGGGGTGGAGCGGAGGGGAGGTGTCGGTTGGGTGTTGCGGTAGTCACAGCGGGAAATGATGGAGTTATGGGATTGGTCCAATTGGGGATGGAGTGGAGGGGAGATGTCAGTTGGGTGTTGTGGTAGTCACAGTGGGAAATGATGGAGTGATGGGATTGGTCCAGTTTGGGGTGGAGCGGAGGGGAGGTGTTGGTTGGGTGTTGCGGTAATCACAGCGGGAAATGATGGAGTTATGGGATTGGTCCAATTGGGGATAGAGCGGAGGGGAGATGTCAGTTGGGTGTTGTGGTAGTCACAGTGGGAAATGATGGAGTGATGGGATTGGTCCAGTTGGGGATGGAGTGGAGGGGAGGTGTCGGTTGGGTGTTGCGGTAGTCACAGCGGGAAATGATGGAGTGATGGGATTGGTCCAGTTGAGGATGGAGCGGAGAGGAGATGTCGGTTGGGTGTTGCGGTAGTCACAGCGGGAAATGATGGAGTGATGGGATTGGTCCAATTGGGGATGGAGCGGAGGGGAGATGTCAGTTAGGTGTTGTGGTAGTCACAGTGGGAAATGATGGAGTGATGGGATTGGTCCAGTTGGGGATGGAGCGGAGGGGAGATGTCGGTTGGGTGTTGCGGTAGTCACAGCGGGAAATGATGGAGTGATGGGATTGGTCCAGTTGGGGATGGAGCGGAGGGGAGATGTCAGTTGGGTGTTGCGGTAGTCACAGCGGGAAATGATGGAGTGATGGAATTGGTCCAGTTGGGGATGGAGCGGAGGGGAGATGTCGGTTGGGTGTTGCGGTAGTCACAGCGGGAAATGATGGAGTGATGGGATTGGTCCAGTTGGGGATGGAGCGGAGAGGAGATGTCGGTTGGGTGTTGCGGTAGTCACAGCGGGAAATGATGGAGTGATGGGATTGGTCCAGTTGGGGATGGAGCGGAGGGGAGATGTCAGTTGGGTGTTGCGGTAGTCACAGCGGGAAATGATGGAGTGATGGAATTGGTCCAGTTGGGGATGGAGCGGAGGGGAGATGTCGGTTGGGTGTTGCGGTAGTCACAGCGGGAAATGATGGAGTGATGGGATTGGTCCAGTTGGGGATGGAGCGGAGAGGAGATGTCGGTTGGGTGTTGCGGTAGTCACAGCGGGAAATGATGGAGTGATGGGATTGGTCCAGTTGAGGATGGAGCGGAGGGGAGATGTCAGTTAGGTGTTGTGGTAGTCACAGCGGGAAATGATGGAGTGATGGGATTGGTCCAGTTGGGGATGGAGCGGAGGGGAGATGTTGGTTGGGTGTTGCGGTAGTCACAGCGGGAAATGATGGAGCGATGGAATTGGTCCAGTTGGGGATGGAGCGGAGGGGAGATGTCGGTTGGGTGTTGCGGTAGTCACAGCGGGAAATGATGGAGTGATGGAATTGGTCCAGTTGAGGATGGAGCGGAGGGAAGATGTCGGTTGGGTGTTGCGGTAGTCACAGCGGGAAATGATGGAGTGATGGAATTGGTCCAGTTGATGATGGAGCGGAGGGGAGATGTCGGTTGGGTGTTGCGGTAGTCACAGCGGGAAATGATGGAGTGATGGGATTGGTCCAGTTGATGATGGAGCGGAGGGAAGATGTCGGTTGGGTGTTGCGGTAGTCACAGCGGGAAATGATGGAGTGATGGAATTGGTCCAGTTGAGGATGGAGCGGAGGGGAGATGTCGGTTGGGTGTTGCGGTAGTCACAGCGGGAAATGATGGAGTGATGGAATTGGTCTAGTTGGGGATGGAGCGGAGGGGAGATGTCGGTTGGGTGTTGCGGTAGTCACAGCGGGAAATGATGGAGCGATGGAATTGGTCCAGTTGGGGATGGAGCGGAGGGGAGATGTCGGTTGGGTGTTGCGGTAGTCACAGCGGGAAATGATGGAGTGATGGAATTGGTCCAGTTGAGGATGGAGTGGAGGGGAGATGTCAGTTGGGTGTTGCGGTAGTCACAGCGGGAAATGATGGAGTGATGGGATTGGCCAGTTGAGGATGGAGCGGAGGGAAGATGTCGGTTGGGTGTTGCGGTAGTCACAGCGGGAAATGATGGAGTGATGGAATTGGTCCAGTTGAGGATGGAGCGGAGGGGAGATGTCGGTTGGGTGTTGCGGTAGTCACAGCGGGAAATGATGGACTGATGGAATTGGTCCAGTTGGGGATGGAGCGGAGGGAAGATGTCGGTTGGGTGTTGCGGTAGTCACAGCGGGAAATGATGGAGTGATGGAATTGGTCCAGTTAAGGATGGAGCGGAGGGGAGATGTCGGTTGGGTGTTGCGGTAGTCACAGCGGGAAATGATGGAGTGATGGAATTGGTCCAGTTGGGGATGGAGCGGAGGGGAGATGTCGGTTGGGTGTTGCGGTAGTCACAGCGGGAAATGATGGAGCGATGGAATTGGTCCAGTTGGGGATGGAGCGGAGGGGAGATGTCGGTTGGGTGTTGTGGTAGTCACAGTGGGAAATGATGGAGTGATGGGATTGGTCCAGTTGGGGATGGAGTGAAGGGGAGATGTCGGTTGGGTGTTGCGGTAGTCACAGCGGGAAATGATGGAGTGATGGGATTGGTCCAGTTGAGGATGGAGCGGAGGGGAGATGTCGGTTGGGTGTTGCGGTAGTCACAGCAGGAAATGATGGAGTGATGGGATTGGTCCAGTTGAGGATGGAGTGGAGCGGAGGTTCGGTTTGGTGTTGCGGTAGTCACAGCGGGAAATGATGGAGTGATGGGATTGGTCCAGTTGGGGATGGAGCGGAGGGGAGATGTCGGTTGGGTGTTCCGGTAGTCACAGCGGGAAATGATGGAGTGATGGGATTGGTCCAGTTGAGGATGGAGCGAAGGGGAGATGTTGGTTGGTCATTGAGGTAGTCACAGCGGGAAATGATGGAGCGATGGGATTGGTCCAGTTGGGGATGGAGCGGAGGGGAGATGTCGGTTGGGTGTTGTGGTAGTCACAGCGGGAAATGATGGAGTGATGGGATTGGTCCAGTTGGGGATGGAGCGGAGGGGAGATGTCAGTTGGGTGTTGCGGTAGTCACAGTGGGAAATGATGGAGTGATGGGATTGGTCCAGTTGAGGATGGAGCGGAGGGGAGATGTCGGTTGGGTGTTGCGGTAGTCACAGTGGGAAATGATGGAGTGATGGGATTGGTCCAGTTGAGGATGGAGCGGAGGGGAGATGTCGGTTGGGTGTTCCGGTAGTCACAGCGGGAAATGATGGAGTGATGGGATTGGTCCAGTTGGGGATGAAGCGGAGGGGAGATGTCGGTTGGGTGTTGCGGTAGTCACAGCGGGAAATGATGGAGCGATGGGATTGGTCCAGTTGGGGGTGGAGTGGAGCGGAGGTTCGGTTGGGTGTTCCGGTAGTCACAGTGGGAAATGATGGAGTGATGGGATTGGTCCAGTTTGGGGTGGAGCGGAGGGGAGATGTTGGTTGGTCATTGCGGTAGTCACAGCGGGAAATGATGGAGTGATGGGATTGGTCCAGTTGAGGATGGAGCGGAGAGGAGATGTCGGTTGGGTGTTGCGGTAGTCACAGCGGGAAATGATGGAGTGATGGGATTGGTCCAATTGGGGATGGAGCGGAGGGGAGATGTCGGTTGGGTGTTGCGGTAGTCACAGTGGGAAATGATGGAGTGATGGGATTGGTCCAATTGGGGATGGAGCGGAGGGGAGATGTCAGTTGGGTGTTGTGGTAGTCACAGTGGGAAATGATGGAGCGATGGGATTGGTCCAGTTGGGGATGGAGCGGAGAGGAGATGTCGGTTGGGTGTTCCGGTAGTCACAGCGGGAAATGATGGAGTGATGGGATTGGTCCAGTTGAGGATGGAGCGAAGGGGAGATGTTGGTTGGTCATTGAGGTAGTCACAGCGGGAAATGATGGAGCGATGGGATTGGTCCAGTTGGGGATGGAGCGGAGGGGAGATGTCGGTTGGGTGTTGTGGTAGTCACAGTGGGAAATGATGGAGTGATGGGATTGGTCCAGTTGAGGATGGAGCGGAGGGGAGATGTCGGTTGGGTGTTGCGGTAGTCACAGTGGGAAATGATGGAGTGATGGGATTGGTCCAGTTGAGGATGGAGCGGAGGGGAGATGTCGGTTGGGTGTTCCGGTAGTCACAGCGGGAAATGATGGAGTGATGGGATTGGTCCAGTTGGGGATGGAGCGGAGGGGAGATGTCGGTTGGGTGTTGCGGTAGTCACAGCGGGAAATGATGGAGCGATGGGATTGGTCCAGTTGGGGGTGGAGTGGAGCGGAGGTTCGGTTGGGTGTTCCGGTAGTCACAGTGGGAAATGATGGAGTGATGGGATTGGTCCAGTTTGGGGTGGAGCGGAGGGGAGATGTTGGTTGGTCATTGCGGTAGTCACAGCGGGAAATGATGGAGTGATGGGATTGGTCCAGTTGAGGATGGAGCGGAGAGGAGATGTCGGTTGGGTGTTGCGGTAGTCACAGCGGGAAATGATGGAGTGATGGGATTGGTCCAATTGGGGATGGAGCGGAGGGGAGATGTCGGTTGGGTGTTGCGGTAGTCACAGTGGGAAATGATGGAGTGATGGGATTGGTCCAATTGGGGATGGAGCGGAGGGGAGATGTCAGTTGGGTGTTGTGGTAGTCACAGTGGGAAATGATGGAGCGATGGGATTGGTCCAATTGGGGATGGAGCGGAGGGGAGATGTCAGTTGGGTGTTGTGGTAGTCACAGTGGGAAATGATGGAGTGATGGGATTGGTCCAATTGGGGATGGAGTGGAGGGGAGATGTCAGTTGGGTGTTGTGGTAGTCACAGTGGGAAATGATGGAGTGATGGGATTGGTCCAGTTTGGGGTGGAGCGGAGGGGAGGTGTCGGTTTGGTGTTGCGGTAGTCACAGCGGGAAATGATGGAGTTATGGGATTGGTCCAATTGGGGATAGAGCGGAGGGGAGATGTCAGTTGGGTGTTGTGGTAGTCACAGTGGGAAATGATGGAGTGATGGGATTGGTCCAGTTGGGGATGGAGTGGAGGGGAGGTGTCGGTTGGGTGTTGCGGTAGTCACAGCGGGAAATGATGGAGTGATGGGATTGGTCCAGTTGAGGATGGAGCGGAGAGGAGATGTCGGTTGGGTGTTGCGGTAGTCACAGCGGGAAATGATGGAGTGATGGGATTGGTCCAATTGGGGATGGAGCGGAGGGGAGATGTCAGTTGGGTGTTGTGGTAGTCACAGTGGGAAATGATGGAGTGATGGGATTGGTCCAGTTGAGGATGGAGCGGAGGGGAGATGTCGGTTGGGTGTTGCTTTAGTCACAGCGGGAAATGATGGAGTGATGGAATTGGTTCAGTTGGGGATGGAGCGGAGGGGAGATGTCGGTTGGGTGTTGCGGTAGTCACAGCGGGAAATGATGGAGTGATGGGATTGGTCCAGTTGGGGGTGGAGCGGAGGGGAGATGTCAGTTGGGTGTTGTGGTAGTCACAGCGGGAAATGATGGAGTGATGGAATTGGTCCAGTTGGGGATGGAGCGGAGAGGAGATCTCGGTTGGGTGTTGCGGTAGTCACAGCGGGAAATGATGGAGTGATGGAATTGGTCCAGTTGGGGATGGAGCGGAGAGGAGATGTCGGTTGGGTGTTGCGGTAGTCACAGCGGGAAATGATGGAGTGATGGGATTGGTCCAGTTGGGGGTGGAGCGGAGGGGAGATGTCAGTTGGGTGTTGCGGTAGTCACAGCGGGAAATGATGGAGTGATGGAATTGGTCCAGTTGGGGATGGAGCGGAGAGGAGATGTCGGTTGGGTGTTGCGGTAGTCACAGCGGGAAATGATGGAGTGATGGGATTGGTCCAGTTGGGGGTGGAGCGGAGGGGAGATGTCAGTTGGGTGTTGCGGTAGTCACAGTGGGAAATGATGGAGTGATGGAATTGGTCCAGTTGGGGATGGAGCGGAGGGGAGATGTCGGTTGGGTGTTGCGGTAGTCACAGCGGGAAATGATGGAGCGATGGAATTGGTCCAGTTGGGGATGGAGCGGAGGGGAGATGTCGGTTGGGTGTTGCGGTAGTCACAGCGGGAAATGATGGAGTGATGGAATTGGTCCAGTTGAGGATGGAGCGGAGGGAAGATGTCGGTTGGGTGTTGCGGTAGTCACAGCGGGAAATGATGGAGTGATGGAATTGGTCCAGTTGATGATGGAGCGGAGGGGAGATGTCGGTTGGGTGTTGCGGTAGTCACAGCGGGAAATGATGGAGCGATGGGATTGGTCCAGTTGATGATGGAGCGGAGGGAAGATGTCGGTTGGGTGTTGCGGTAGTCACAGCGGGAAATGATGGAGTGATGGAATTGGTCCAGTTGAGGATGGAGCGGAGGGGAGATGTCGGTTGGGTGTTGCGGTAGTCACAGCGGGAAATGATGGAGTGATGGAATTGGTCCAGTTGAGGATGGAGCGGAGGGGAGATGTCGGTTGGGTGTTGCGGTAGTCACAGCGGGAAATGATGGAGTGATGGAATTGGTCTAGTTGGGGATGGAGCGGAGGGGAGATGTCGGTTGGGTGTTGCGGTAGTCACAGCGGGAAATGATGGAGTGATGGAATTGGTCCAGTTGGGGATGGAGCGGAGGGGAGATGTCGGTTGGGTGTTGCGGTAGTCACAGCGGGAAATGATGGAGTGATGGAATTGGTCCAGTTGAGGATGGAGTGGAGGGGAGATGTCAGTTGGGTGTTGCGGTAGTCACAGCGGGAAATGATGGAGTGATGGGATTGGCCAGTTGAGGATGGAGCGGAGGGAAGATGTCGGTTGGGTGTTCCGGTAGTCACAGCGGGAAATGATGGACTGATGGAATTGGTCCAGTTGGGGATGGAGCGGAGGGAAGATGTCGGTTGGGTGTTGCGGTAGTCACAGCGGGAAATGATGGAGTGATGGAATTGGTCCAGTTAAGGATGGAGCGGAGGGGAGATGTCGGTTGGGTGTTGCGGTAGTCACAGCGGGAAATGATGGAGCGATGGGATTGGTCCAGTTGGGGATGGAGCGGAGGGGAGATGTCGGTTGGGTGTTGCGGTAGTCACAGCGGGAAATGATGGAGCGATGGAATTGGTCCAGTTGGGGATGGAGCGGAGGGGAGATGTCGGTTGGGTGTTGTGGTAGTCACAGTGGGAAATGATGGAGTGATGGGATTGGTCCAGTTGGGGATGGAGTGGAGGGGAGATGTCGGTTGGGTGTTGCGGTAGTCACAGCGGGAAATGATGGAGTGATGGGATTGGTCCAGTTTGGGGTGGAGTGGAGCGGAGGTTCGGTTGGGTGTTCCGGTAGTCACAGCGGGAAATGATGGAGTGATGGGATTGGTCCAGTTGGGGATGGAGCGGAGAGGAGATGTCGGTTGGGTGTTGTGGTAGTCACAGCGGGAAATGATGGAGTGATGGAATTGGTCCAGTTGAGGATGGAGCGGAGGGGAGATGTCGGTTGGGTGTTGCGGTAGTCACAGCGGGAAATGATGGAGTGATGGGATTGGTCCAGTTTGGGGTGGAGTGGAGCGGAGGTTCGGTTGGGTGTTGCGGTAGTCACAGCGGGAAATGATGGGGTGATGGGATTGGTCCAGTTGGGTATGGAGTGGAGGGGAGGTGTCGGTTGGGTGTTCCGGTAGTCACAGCGGGAAATGATGGAGTGATGGGATTGGTCCAGTTGGGGATGGAGCGGAGGGGAGATGTCGGTTGGGTGTTGTGGTAGTCACAGCGGGAAATGATGGAGTGATGGGATTGGTCCAGTTGAGGATGGAGCGGAGGGGAGATGTCGGTTGGGTGTTGCGGTAGTCACAGCAGGAAATGATGGAGTGATGGGATTGGTCCAGTTGAGGATGGAGTGGAGCGGAGGTTCGGTTTGGTGTTGCGGTAGTCACAGCGGGAAATGATGGAGCGATGGGATTGGTCCAGTTGGGGATGGAGCGGAGGGGAGATGTCAGTTGGGTGTTGTGGTAGTCACAGTGGGAAATGATGGAGTGATGGGATTGGTCCAGTTTGGGGTGGAGCGGAGGGGAGATGTCGGTTGGGTGTTGCGGTAGTCACAGCGGGAAATGATGGAGTGATGGGATTGGTCCAGTTGGGGATGGAGCGGAGGGGAGATGTCGGTTGGGTGTTCCGGTAGTCACAGCGGGAAATGATGGAGTGATGGGATTGGTCCAGTTGAGGATGGAGCGAAGGGGAGATGTTGGGTGGTCATTGAGGTAGTCACAGCGGGAAATTATGGAGCGATGGGATTGGTCCAGTTGGGGATGGAGCGGAGAGGAGATGTCGGTTGGGTGTTCCGGTAGTCACAGCGGGAAATGATGGAGTGATGGGATTGGTCCAGTTGAGGATGGAGCGAAGGGGAGATGTTGGTTGGTCATTGAGGTAGTCACAGCGGGAAATGATGGAGCGATGGGACTGGTCCAGTTGGGGATGGAGCGGAGGGGAGATGTCGGTTGGGTGTTGCGGTAGTCACAGCGGGAAATGATGGAGCGATGGGACTGGTCCAGTTGGGGATGGAGCGGAGAGGAGGTTGGGTTGGGTGTTGCGGTAGTCACAGCGGGAAATGATGGAGCGATGGGATTGGTCCAGTTGAGGATGGAGTGGAGCGGAGGTTCGGTTGGGTGTTGCGATAGTCACAGTGGGAAACGATGGAGTGATGGGATTGGTCCAGTTGGGGATGGAGTGGAGCGGAGGTTCGGTTGGGTGTTCCGGTAGTCACAGCGGGAAATGATGGAGTGATGGGATTGGTCCAGTTGAGGATGGAGCGGAGAGGAGATGTCGGTTGGGTGTTGCGGTAGTCACAGCGGGAAATGATGGAGTGATGGGATTGGTCCAGTTGGGGATGGAGCGGAGGGGAGATGTCGGTTGGGTGTTGCGGTAGTCACAGTGGGAAATGATGGAGTGATGGGATTGGTCCAGTTTGGGGTGGAGTGGAGCGGAGGTTGGGTTGGGTGTTCCGGTAGTCACAGCGGGAAATGATGGAGTGATGGGATTGGTCCAGTTTGGGGTGGAGCGGAGGGGAGATGTTGGTTGGTCATTGCGGTAGTCACAGCGGGAAATGATGGAGTGATGGGATTGGTCCAGTTGAGGATGGAGTGGAGGGGAGATGTCGGTTGGGTGTTGCGGTAGTCACAGCGGGAAATGATGGAGCGATGGGATTGGTCCAGTTGGGGATGGAGTGGAGGGGAGGTGTCGGTTGGGTGTTGCGGTAGTCACAGCGGGAAATGATGGAGCGATGGGATTGGTCCAGTTGGGGATGGAGTGGAGGGGAGATGTCGGTTGGGTGTTGCGGTAGTCACAGTGGGAAATGATGGAGCGATGGGATTGGTCCAGTTGGGGATGGAGTGGAGGGGAGATGTCGGTTGGGTGTTGCGGTAGTCACAGCGGGAAATGATGGAGCGATGGGATTGGTCCAGTTGGGGATGGAGTGGAGGGGAGGTGTCGGTTGGGTGTTGCGGTAGTCACAGCGGGAAATGATGGAGCGATGGGATTGGTCCAGTTGGGGATGGAGTGGAGGGGAGATGTCGGTTGGGTGTTGCGGTAGTCACAGTGGGAAATGATGGAGCGCCGGAGACGTGTCGGTGGTATGGAGGGATGAAGGCCATTCTCCGGCCTCCATGTCTCACAGCGGGAAATGATGGAGTGATGGGATTGGTCCAGTTTGGGGTGGAGTGGAGTGGAGCGGAGGTTCGGTTGGGTGTTCCGGTAGTCACAGCGGGAAATGATGGAGTGATGGGATTGGTCCAGTTTGGGGTGGAGCGGAGGGGAGATGTCGGTTGGGTGTTGCGGTAGTCACAGCAGGAAATGATGGAGTGATGGGATTGGTCCAGTTTGGGGTGGAGCGGAGGGGAGATGTCGGTTGGGTGTTGCGGTAGTCACAGCGGGAAATGATGGAGTGATGGGATTGGTCCAGTTTGGGGTGGAGCGGAGGGGAGATGTCGGTTGGGTGTTGCGGTAGTCACAGTGGGAAATGATGGAGTGATGGGATTGGTCCAGTTTGGGGTGGAGTGGAGCGGAGGTTCGGTTGGGTGTTGCGGTAGTCACAGCGGGAAATGATGGAGTGATGGGATTGGTCCAGTTGGGGATGGAGCGGAGAGGAGATGTCGGTTGGGTGTTGTGGTAGTCACAGCGGGAAATGATGGAGTGATGGAATTGGTCCAGTTGAGGATGGAGCGGAGGGGAGATGTCGGTTGGGTGTTGCGGTAGTCACAGCGGGAAATTATGGAGCGATGGGATTGGTCCAGTTGGGGATGGAGCGGAGAGGAGATGTCGGTTGGGTGTTCCGGTAGTCACAGCGGGAAATGATGGAGCGATGGGATTGGTCCAGTTGGGGATGGAGCGGAGGGGAGATGTCGGTTGGGTGTTGTGGTAGTCACAGCGGGAAATGATGGAGTGATGGGATTGGTCCAGTTGGGGATGGAGCGGAGGGGAGATGTCAGTTGGGTGTTGCGGTAGTCACAGTGGGAAATGATGGAGTGATGGGATTGGTCCAGTTGAGGATGGAGCGGAGGGGAGATGTCGGTTGGGTGTTGCGGTAGTCACAGTGGGAAATGATGGAGTGATGGGATTGGTCCAGTTGAGGATGGAGCGGAGGGGAGATGTCGGTTGGGTGTTCCGGTAGTCACAGCGGGAAATGATGGAGTGATGGGATTGGTCCAGTTGGGGATGGAGCGGAGGGGAGATGTCGGTTGGGTGTTGCGGTAGTCACAGCGGGAAATGATGGAGCGATGGGATTGGTCCAGTTGGGGGTGGAGTGGAGCGGAGGTTCGGTTGGGTGTTCCGGTAGTCACAGTGGGAAATGATGGAGTGATGGGATTGGTCCAGTTTGGGGTGGAGCGGAGGGGAGATGTTGGTTGGTCATTGCGGTAGTCACAGCGGGAAATGATGGAGTGATGGGATTGGTCCAGTTGAGGATGGAGCGGAGAGGAGATGTCGGTTGGGTGTTGCGGTAGTCACAGCGGGAAATGATGGAGTGATGGGATTGGTCCAATTGGGGATGGAGCGGAGGGGAGATGTCGGTTGGGTGTTGCGGTAGTCACAGTGGGAAATGATGGAGTGATGGGATTGGTCCAATTGGGGATGGAGCGGAGGGGAGATGTCAGTTGGGTGTTGTGGTAGTCACAGTGGGAAATGATGGAGTGATGGGATTGGTCCAATTGGGGATGGAGCGGAGGGGAGATGTCAGTTGGGTGTTGTGGTAGTCACAGTGGGAAATGATGGAGTGATGGGATTGGTCCAATTGGGGATGGAGTGGAGGGGAGATGTCAGTTGGGTGTTGTGGTAGTCACAGTGGGAAATGATGGAGTGATGGGATTGGTCCAGTTTGGGGTGGAGCGGAGGGGAGGTGTCGGTTGGGTGTTGCGGTAGTCACAGCGGGAAATGATGGAGTTATGGGATTGGTCCAATTGGGGATAGAGCGGAGGGGAGATGTCAGTTGGGTGTTGTGGTAGTCACAGTGGGAAATGATGGAGTGATGGGGATGGAGTGGAGGGGAGGTGTCGGTTGGGTGTTGCGGTAGTCACAGCGGGAAATGATGGAGTGATGGGATTGGTCCAGTTGAGGATGGAGCGGAGAGGAGATGTCGGTTGGGTGTTGCGGTAGTCACAGCGGGAAATGATGGAGTGATGGGATTGGTCCAATTGGGGATGGAGCGGAGGGGAGATGTCAGTTGGGTGTTGTGGTAGTCACAGTGGGAAATGATGGAGTGATGGGATTGGTCCAGTTGAGGATGGAGCGGAGGGGAGATGTCGGTTGGGTGTTGCTTTAGTCACAGCGGGAAATGATGGAGTGATGGAATTGGTTCAGTTGGGGATGGAGCGGAGGGGAGATGTCGGTTGGGTGTTGCGGTAGTCACAGCGGGAAATGATGGAGTGATGGGATTGGTCCAGTTGGGGGTGGAGCGGAGGGGAGATGTCAGTTGGGTGTTGTGGTAGTCACAGCGGGAAATGATGGAGTGATGGAATTGGTCCAGTTGGGGATGGAGCGGAGAGGAGATCTCGGTTGGGTGTTGCGGTAGTCACAGCGGGAAATGATGGAGTGATGGAATTGGTCCAGTTGGGGATGGAGCGGAGAGGAGATGTCGGTTGGGTGTTGCGGTAGTCACAGCGGGAAATGATGGAGTGATGGGATTGGTCCAGTTGGGGGTGGAGCGGAGGGGAGATGTCAGTTGGGTGTTGCGGTAGTCACAGCGGGAAATGATGGAGTGATGGAATTGGTCCAGTTGGGGATGGAGCGGAGAGGAGATGTCGGTTGGGTGTTGCGGTAGTCACAGCGGGAAATGATGGAGTGATGGGATTGGTCCAGTTGAGGATGGAGCGGAGGGGAGATGTCAGTTGGGTGTTGCGGTAGTCACAGCGGGAAATGATGGAGTGATGGGATTGGTCCAGTTGGGGATGGAGCGGAGGGGAGATGTTGGTTGGGTGTTGCGGTAGTCACAGCGGGAAATGATGGAGTGATGGAATTGGTCCAGTTGGGGATGGAGCGGAGGGAAGATGTCGGTTGGGTGTTGCGGTAGTCACAGCGGGAAATGATGGAGTGATGGAATTGGTCCAGTTGAGGATGGAGCGGAGGGGAGATGTCGGTTGGGTGTTGCGGTAGTCACAGCGGGAAATGATGGAGTGATGGAATTGGTCCAGTTGGGGATGGAGCGGAGGGGAGATGTCGGTTGGGTGTTGCGGTAGTCACAGCGGGAAATGATGGAGTGATGGAATTGGTCCAGTTGAGGATGGAGTGGAGGGGAGATGTCAGTTGGGTGTTGCGGTAGTCACAGCGGGAAATGATGGAGTGATGGAATTGGTCCAGTTGAGGATGGAGCGGAGGGGAGATGTCGGTTGGGTGTTGCGGTAGTCACAGCGGGAAATGATGGAGTGATGGAATTGGTCCAGTTGGGGATGGAGCGGAGGGGAGATGTCGGTTGGGTGTTGCGGTAGTCACAGCGGGAAATGATGGAGTGATGGAATTGGTCCAGTTGAGGATGGAGTGGAGGGGAGATGTCAGTTGGGTGTTGCGGTAGTCACAGCGGGAAATGATGGAGTGATGGGATTGGCCAGTTGAGGATGGAGCGGAGGGAAGATGTCGGTTGGGTGTTCCGGTAGTCACAGCGGGAAATGATGGAGTGATGGAATTGGTCCAGTTGGGGATGGAGCGGAGGGAAGATGTCGGTTGGGTGTTGCGGTAGTCACAGCGGGAAATGATGGAGTGATGGGATTGGTCCAGTTTGGGGTGGAGTGGAGCGGAGGTTCGGTTGGGTGTTGCGGTAGTCACAGCGGGAAATGATGGGGTGATGGGATTGGTCCAGTTGGGTATGGAGTGGAGGGGAGGTGTCGGTTGGGTGTTCCGGTAGTCACAGCGGGAAATGATGGAGTGATGGAATTGGTCCAGTTGGGGATGGAGCGGAGGGGAGATGTCGGTTGGGTGTTGTGGTAGTCACAGCGGGAAATGATGGAGTGATGGGATTGGTCCAGTTGAGGATGGAGCGGAGGGGAGATGTCGGTTGGGTGTTGCGGTAGTCACAGCAGGAAATGATGGAGTGATGGGATTGGTCCAGTTGAGGATGGAGTGGAGCGGAGGTTCGGTTTGGTGTTGCGGTAGTCACAGCGGGAAATGATGGAGCGATGGGATTGGTCCAGTTGGGGATGGAGCGGAGGGGAGATGTCAGTTGGGTGTTGTGGTAGTCACAGTGGGAAATGATGGAGTGATGGGATTGGTCCAGTTTGGGGTGGAGCGGAGGGGAGATGTCGGTTGGGTGTTGCGGTAGTCACAGCGGGAAATGATGGAGTGATGGGATTGGTCCAGTTGGGGATGGAGCGGAGGGGAGATGTCGGTTGGGTGTTCCGGTAGTCACAGCGGGAAATGATGGAGTGATGGGATTGGTCCAGTTGAGGATGGAGCGAAGGGGAGATGTTGGGTGGTCATTGAGGTAGTCACAGCGGGAAATTATGGAGCGATGGGATTGGTCCAGTTGGGGATGGAGCGGAGAGGAGATGTCGGTTGGGTGTTCCGGTAGTCACAGCGGGAAATGATGGAGTGATGGGATTGGTCCAGTTGAGGATGGAGCGAAGGGGAGATGTTGGTTGGTCATTGAGGTAGTCACAGCGGGAAATGATGGAGCGATGGGACTGGTCCAGTTGGGGATGGAGCGGAGGGGAGATGTCGGTTGGGTGTTGCGGTAGTCACAGCGGGAAATGATGGAGCGATGGGACTGGTCCAGTTGGGGATGGAGCGGAGAGGAGGTTCGGTTGGGTGTTGCGGTAGTCACAGCGGGAAATGATGGAGCGATGGGATTGGTCCAGTTGAGGATGGAGTGGAGCGGAGGTTCGGTTGGGTGTTGCGATAGTCACAGTGGGAAACGATGGAGTGATGGGATTGGTCCAGTTGGGGATGGAGTGGAGCGGAGGTTCGGTTGGGTGTTCCGGTAGTCACAGCGGGAAATGATGGAGTGATGGGATTGGTCCAGTTGAGGATGGAGCGGAGAGGAGATGTCGGTTGGGTGTTGCGGTAGTCACAGCGGGAAATGATGGAGTGATGGGATTGGTCCAGTTGGGGATGGAGCGGAGGGGAGATGTCGGTTGGGTGTTGCGGTAGTCACAGTGGGAAATGATGGAGTGATGGGATTGGTCCAGTTTGGGGTGGAGTGGAGCGGAGGTTGGGTTGGGTGTTCCGGTAGTCACAGCGGGAAATGATGGAGTGATGGGATTGGTCCAGTTTGGGGTGGAGCGGAGGGGAGATGTTGGTTGGTCATTGCGGTAGTCACAGCGGGAAATGATGGAGTGATGGGATTGGTCCAGTTGAGGATGGAGTGGAGGGGAGATGTCGGTTGGGTGTTGCGGTAGTCACAGCGGGAAATGATGGAGCGATGGGATTGGTCCAGTTGGGGATGGAGTGGAGGGGAGGTGTCGGTTGGGTGTTGCGGTAGTCACAGCGGGAAATGATGGAGCGATGGGATTGGTCCAGTTGGGGATGGAGTGGAGGGGAGATGTCGGTTGGGTGTTGCGGTAGTCACAGTGGGAAATGATGGAGCGATGGGATTGGTCCAGTTGGGGATGGAGTGGAGGGGAGATGTCGGTTGGGTGTTGCGGTAGTCACAGCGGGAAATGATGGAGCGATGGGATTGGTCCAGTTGGGGATGGAGTGGAGGGGAGGTGTCGGTTGGGTGTTGCGGTAGTCACAGCGGGAAATGATGGAGCGATGGGATTGGTCCAGTTGGGGATGGAGTGGAGGGGAGATGTCGGTTGGGTGTTGCGGTAGTCACAGTGGGAAATGATGGAGCGCCGGAGACGTGTCGGTGGTATGGAGGGATGAAGGCCATTCTCCGGCCTCCATGTCTCACAGCGGGAAATGATGGAGTGATGGGATTGGTCCAGTTTGGGGTGGAGTGGAGTGGAGCGGAGGTTCGGTTGGGTGTTCCGGTAGTCACAGCGGGAAATGATGGAGTGATGGGATTGGTCCAGTTTGGGGTGGAGCGGAGGGGAGATGTCGGTTGGGTGTTGCGGTAGTCACAGCAGGAAATGATGGAGTGATGGGATTGGTCCAGTTTGGGGTGGAGCGGAGGGGAGATGTCGGTTGGGTGTTGCGGTAGTCACAGCGGGAAATGATGGAGTGATGGGATTGGTCCAGTTTGGGGTGGAGCGGAGGGGAGATGTCGGTTGGGTGTTGCGGTAGTCACAGTGGGAAATGATGGAGTGATGGGATTGGTCCAGTTTGGGGTGGAGTGGAGCGGAGGTTCGGTTGGGTGTTGCGGTAGTCACAGCGGGAAATGATGGAGTGATGGGATTGGTCCAGTTGGGGATGGAGCGGAGAGGAGATGTCGGTTGGGTGTTGTGGTAGTCACAGCGGGAAATGATGGAGTGATGGAATTGGTCCAGTTGAGGATGGAGCGGAGGGGAGATGTCGGTTGGGTGTTGCGGTAGTCACAGCGGGAAATGATGGAGTGATGGAATTGGTCCAGTTGGGGATGGAGCGGAGGGGAGATGTCGGTTGGGTGTTGTGGTAGTCACAGCGGGAAATGATGGAGTGATGGAATTGGTCCAGTTGAGGATGGAGCGGAGGGGAGATGTCGGTTGGGTGTTGCGGTAGTCACAGCGGGAAATGATGGAGTGATGGAATTGGTCCAGTTGAGGATGGAGCGGAGGGAAGATGTCGGTTGGGTGTTGCGGTAGTCACAGCGGGAAATGATGGAGTGATGGAATTGGTCCAGTTGAGGATGGAGCGGAGGGGAGATGTCGGTTGGGTGTTGCGGTAGTCACAGCGGGAAATGATGGAGTGATGGGATTGGTCCAGTTTGGGGTGGAGTGGAGCGGAGGTTCGGTTGGGTGTTGCGGTAGTCACAGCGGGAAATGATGGGGTGATGGGATTGGTCCAGTTGGGTATGGAGTGGAGGGGAGGTGTCGGTTGGGTGTTCCGGTAGTCACAGCGGGAAATGATGGAGTGATGGAATTGGTCCAGTTGGGGATGGAGCGGAGGGGAGATGTCGGTTGGGTGTTGTGGTAGTCACAGCGGGAAATGATGGAGTGATGGGATTGGTCCAGTTGAGGATGGAGCGGAGGGGAGATGTCGGTTGGGTGTTGCGGTAGTCACAGCAGGAAATGATGGAGTGATGGGATTGGTCCAGTTGAGGATGGAGTGGAGCGGAGGTTCGGTTTGGTGTTGCGGTAGTCACAGCGGGAAATGATGGAGCGATGGGATTGGTCCAGTTGGGGATGGAGCGGAGGGGAGATGTCGGTTGGGTGTTGTGGTAGTCACAGCGGGAAATGATGGAGTGATGGGATTGGTCCAGTTGAGGATGGAGCGGAGGGGAGATGTCGGTTGGGTGTTGCGGTAGTCACAGCGGGAAATGATGGAGTGATGGGATTGGTCCAGTTGGGGATGGAGCGGAGGGGAGATGTCGGTTGGGTGTTCCGGTAGTCACAGCGGGAAATGATGGAGTGATGGGATTGGTCCAGTTGAGGATGGAGCGAAGGGGAGATGTTGGGTGGTCATTGAGGTAGTCACAGCGGGAAATTATGGAGCGATGGGATTGGTCCAGTTGGGGATGGAGCGGAGAGGAGATGTCGGTTGGGTGTTCCGGTAGTCACAGCGGGAAATGATGGAGTGATGGGATTGGTCCAGTTGAGGATGGAGCGAAGGGGAGATGTTGGTTGGTCATTGAGGTAGTCACAGCGGGAAATGATGGAGCGATGGGACTGGTCCAGTTGGGGATGGAGCGGAGGGGAGATGTCGGTTGGGTGTTGCGGTAGTCACAGCGGGAAATGATGGAGCGATGGGACTGGTCCAGTTGGGGATGGAGCGGAGGGGAGATGTCGGTTGGGTGTTGCGATAGTCACAGTGGGAAACGATGGAGTGATGGGATTGGTCCAGTTGGGGATGGAGTGGAGCGGAGGTTCGGTTGGGTGTTCCGGTAGTCACAGCGGGAAATGATGGAGTGATGGGATTGGTCCAGTTGAGGATGGAGCGGAGAGGAGATGTCGGTTGGGTGTTGCGGTAGTCACAGCGGGAAATGATGGAGTGATGGGATTGGTCCAGTTGGGGATGGAGCGGAGGGGAGATGTCGGTTGGGTGTTGCGGTAGTCACAGTGGGAAATGATGGAGTGATGGGATTGGTCCAGTTTGGGGTGGAGTGGAGCGGAGGTTGGGTTGGGTGTTCCGGTAGTCACAGCGGGAAATGATGGAGTGATGGGATTGGTCCAGTTTGGGGTGGAGCGGAGGGGAGATGTTGGTTGGTCATTGCGGTAGTCACAGCGGGAAATGATGGAGTGATGGGATTGGTCCAGTTGAGGATGGAGTGGAGGGGAGATGTCGGTTGGGTGTTGCGGTAGTCACAGCGGGAAATGATGGAGCGATGGGATTGGTCCAGTTGGGGATGGAGTGGAGGGGAGGTGTCGGTTGGGTGTTGCGGTAGTCACAGCGGGAAATGATGGAGCGATGGGATTGGTCCAGTTGGGGATGGAGTGGAGGGGAGATGTCGGTTGGGTGTTGCGGTAGTCACAGTGGGAAATGATGGAGCGATGGGATTGGTCCAGTTGGGGATGGAGTGGAGGGGAGATGTCGGTTGGGTGTTGCGGTAGTCACAGCGGGAAATGATGGAGCGATGGGATTGGTCCAGTTGGGGATGGAGTGGAGGGGAGATGTCGGTTGGGTGTTGCGGTAGTCACAGTGGGAAATGATGGAGCGCCGGAGACGTGTCGGTGGTATGGAGGGATGAAGGCCATTCTCCGGCCTCCATGTCTCACAGCGGGAAATGATGGAGTGATGGGATTGGTCCAGTTTGGGGTGGAGTGGAGTGGAGCGGAGGTTCGGTTGGGTGTTCCGGTAGTCACAGCGGGAAATGATGGAGTGATGGGATTGGTCCAGTTGGGGATGGAGCGGAGGGGAGATGTCGGTTGGGTGTTGCGGTAGTCACAGCAGGAAATGATGGAGTGATGGGATTGGTCCAGTTTGGGGTGGAGCGGAGGGGAGATGTCGGTTGGGTGTTGTGGTAGTCACAGCGGGAAATGATGGAGTGATGGGATTGGTCCAGTTGAGGATGGAGCGGAGGGGAGATGTCGGTTGGGTGTTGCGGTAGTCACAGCGGGAAATGATGGAGTGATGGGATTGGTCCAGTTGGGGATGGAGCGGAGGGGAGATGTCGGTTGGGTGTTCCGGTAGTCACAGCGGGAAATGATGGAGTGATGGGATTGGTCCAGTTGAGGATGGAGCGAAGGGGAGATGTTGGGTGGTCATTGAGGTAGTCACAGCGGGAAATTATGGAGCGATGGGATTGGTCCAGTTGGGGATGGAGCGGAGAGGAGATGTCGGTTGGGTGTTCCGGTAGTCACAGCGGGAAATGATGGAGTGATGGGATTGGTCCAGTTGAGGATGGAGCGAAGGGGAGATGTTGGTTGGTCATTGAGGTAGTCACAGCGGGAAATGATGGAGCGATGGGACTGGTCCAGTTGGGGATGGAGCGGAGGGGAGATGTCGGTTGGGTGTTGCGGTAGTCACAGCGGGAAATGATGGAGCGATGGGACTGGTCCAGTTGGGGATGGAGCGGAGGGGAGATGTCGGTTGGGTGTTGCGATAGTCACAGTGGGAAACGATGGAGTGATGGGATTGGTCCAGTTGGGGATGGAGTGGAGCGGAGGTTCGGTTGGGTGTTCCGGTAGTCACAGCGGGAAATGATGGAGTGATGGGATTGGTCCAGTTGAGGATGGAGCGGAGAGGAGATGTCGGTTGGGTGTTGCGGTAGTCACAGCGGGAAATGATGGAGTGATGGGATTGGTCCAGTTGGGGATGGAGCGGAGGGGAGATGTCGGTTGGGTGTTGCGGTAGTCACAGTGGGAAATGATGGAGTGATGGGATTGGTCCAGTTTGGGGTGGAGTGGAGCGGAGGTTGGGTTGGGTGTTCCGGTAGTCACAGCGGGAAATGATGGAGTGATGGGATTGGTCCAGTTTGGGGTGGAGCGGAGGGGAGATGTTGGTTGGTCATTGCGGTAGTCACAGCGGGAAATGATGGAGTGATGGGATTGGTCCAGTTGAGGATGGAGTGGAGGGGAGATGTCGGTTGGGTGTTGCGGTAGTCACAGCGGGAAATGATGGAGCGATGGGATTGGTCCAGTTGGGGATGGAGTGGAGGGGAGGTGTCGGTTGGGTGTTGCGGTAGTCACAGCGGGAAATGATGGAGCGATGGGATTGGTCCAGTTGGGGATGGAGTGGAGGGGAGATGTCGGTTGGGTGTTGCGGTAGTCACAGTGGGAAATGATGGAGCGATGGGATTGGTCCAGTTGGGGATGGAGTGGAGGGGAGATGTCGGTTGGGTGTTGCGGTAGTCACAGCGGGAAATGATGGAGCGATGGGATTGGTCCAGTTGGGGATGGAGTGGAGGGGAGATGTCGGTTGGGTGTTGCGGTAGTCACAGTGGGAAATGATGGAGCGCCGGAGACGTGTCGGTGGTATGGAGGGATGAAGGCCATTCTCCGGCCTCCATGTCTCACAGCGGGAAATGATGGAGTGATGGGATTGGTCCAGTTTGGGGTGGAGTGGAGTGGAGCGGAGGTTCGGTTGGGTGTTCCGGTAGTCACAGCGGGAAATGATGGAGTGATGGGATTGGTCCAGTTGGGGATGGAGCGGAGGGGAGATGTCGGTTGGGTGTTGCGGTAGTCACAGCAGGAAATGATGGAGTGATGGGATTGGTCCAGTTTGGGGTGGAGCGGAGGGGAGATGTCGGTTGGGTGTTGCGGTAGTCACAGCGGGAAATGATGGAGTGATGGGATTGGTCCAGTTTGGGGTGGAGCGGAGGGGAGATGTCGGTTGGGTGTTGCGGTAGTCACAGTGGGAAATGATGGAGTGATGGGATTGGTCCAGTTTGGGGTGGAGTGGAGCGGAGGTTCGGTTGGGTGTTGTGGTAGTCACAGCGGGAAATGATGGAGTGATGGGATTGGTCCAGTTTGGGGTGGAGTGGAGGGGAGATGTCGGTTGGGTGTTGCGGTAGTCACAGCGGGAAATGATGGAGCGATGGGATTGGTCCAGTTTGGGGTGGAGTGGAGCGGAGGTTCGGTTGGGTGTTGCGGTAGTCACAGCGGGAAATGATGGGGTGATGGGATTGGTCCAGTTAGGGGTGGAGCGGAGGGGAGATGTCGGTTGGGTGTTGCGGTAGTCACAGCGGGAAATGATGGGGTGATGGGATTGGTCCAGTTGGGGATGGAGCGGAGGTTCGGTTGGGTGTTGCGGTAGTCACAGCGGGAAATGATGGAGTGATGGGATTGGTCCAGTTTGGAGTGGAGCGGAGGGGAGATGTCGGTTGGGTGTTGTGGTAGTCACAGTGGGAAATGATGGAGTGATGGGATTGGTCCAGTTTGGAGTGGAGCGGAGGGGAGATGTCGGTTGGGTGTTGTGGTAGTCACAGTGGGAAATGATGGAGTGATGGGATTGGTCCAGTTTGGGGTGGAGTGGAGGGGAGATGTCGGTTGGGTGTTGCGGTAGTCACAGCGGGAAATGATGGGGTGATGGGATTGGTCCAGTTGAGGATGGAGCGGAGGGGAGATGTTGGTTGGTCATTGCGGTAGTCACAGCGGGAAATGATGGAGTGATGGGATTGGTCCAGTTTGGGGTGGAGTGGAGGGGAGATGTCGGTTGGGTGTTCCGGTAGTCACAGCAGGAAATGATGGAGCGATGGGATTGGTCCAGTTGGGGATGGAGTGGAGCGGAGGTTTGGTTGGGTGTTGCGGTAGTCACAGCGGGAAATGATGGGGTGATGGGATTGGTCCAGTTAGGGGTGGAGCGGAGGGGAGATGTCGGTTGGGTGTTGCGGTAGTCACAGCGGGAAATGATGGGGTGATGGGATTGGTCCAGTTGGGGATGGAGCGGAGGTTCGGTTGGGTGTTGCGGTAGTCACAGCGGGAAATGATGGAGCGATGGGATTGGTCCAGTTTGGGGTGGAGTGGAGGGGAGATGTCGGTTGGGTGTTGTGGTAGTCACAGTGGGAAATGATGGAGTGATGGGATTGGTCCAGTTTGGAGTGGAGCGGAGAGGAGATGTCGGTTGGGTGTTGCGGTAGTCACAGCGGGAAATGATGGAGTGATGGGATTGGTCCAGTTTGGAGTGGAGCGGAGGGGAGATGTCGGTTGGGTGTTGTGGTAGTCACAGTGGGAAATGATGGAGTGATGGGATTGGTCCAGTTTGGGGTGGAGTGGAGGGGAGATGTCGGTTGGGTGTTGCGGTAGTCACAGCGGGAAATGATGGAGTGATGGGATTGGTCCAGTTGAGGATGGAGTGGAGGGGAGATGTCGGTTGGGTGTTGTGGTAGTCACAGCGGGAAATGATGGAGTGATGGGATTGGTCCAGTTGGGGATGGAGCGGAGAGGAGATGTCGGTTGGGTGTTGCGGTAGTCACAGCGGGAAATGATGGGGTGATGGGATTGGTCCAGTTGGGGATGGAGTGGAGAGGAGATGTCGGTTGGGTGTTGCGGTAGTCACAGCGGGAAATGATGGGGTGATGGGATTGGTCCAGTTGGGGATGGAGCGGAGGTTCGGTTGGGTGTTGCGGTAGTCACAGCGGGAAATGATGGGGTGATGGGATTGGTCCAGTTGGGGATGGAGCGGAGGTTCGGTTGGGTGTTGCGGTAGTCACAGCGGGAAATGATGGGGTGATGGGATTGGTCCAGTTGGGGATGGAGTGGAGAGGAGATGTCGGTTGGGTGTTGCGGTAGTCACAGCGGGAAATGATGGGGTGATGGGATTGGTCCAGTTGGGGATGGAGCGGAGGTTCGGTTGGGTGTTGCGGTAGTCACAGCGGGAAATGATGGGGTGATGGGATTGGTCCAGTTGGGGATGGAGTGGAGAGGAGATGTCGGTTGGGTGTTGCGGTAGTCACAGCGGGAAATGATGGAGTGATGGGATTGGTCCAGTTGAGGATGGAGTGGAGGGGAGATGTCGGTTGGGTGTTGTGGTAGTCACAGCGGGAAATGATGGAGTGATGGGATTGGTCCAGTTGGGGATGGAGCGGAGAGGAGATGTCGGTTGGGTGTTGCGGTAGTCACAGCGGGAAATGATGGGGTGATGGGATTGGTCCAGTTGGGGATGGAGTGGAGAGGAGATGTCGGTTGGGTGTTGCGGTAGTCACAGCGGGAAATGATGGGGTGATGGGATTGGTCCAGTTGGGGATGGAGCGGAGGTTCGGTTGGGTGTTGCGGTAGTCACAGCGGGAAATGATGGGGTGATGGGATTGGTCCAGTTGGGGATGGAGCGGAGGTTCGGTTGGGTGTTGCGGTAGTCACAGCGGGAAATGATGGGGTGATGGGATTGGTCCAGTTGGGGATGGAGTGGAGAGGAGATGTCGGTTGGGTGTTGCGGTAGTCACAGCGGGAAATGATGGGGTGATGGGATTGGTCCAGTTGGGGATGGAGCGGAGGTTCGGTTGGGTGTTGCGGTAGTCACAGCGGGAAATGATGGGGTGATGGGATTGGTCCAGTTGGGGATGGAGTGGAGAGGAGATGTCGGTTGGGTGTTGCGGTAGTCACAGCGGGAAATGATGGGGTGATGGGATTGGTCCAGTTGGGGATGGAGCGGAGGTTCGGTTGGGTGTTGCGGTAGTCACAGCGGGAAATGATGGAGTGATGGGATTGGTCCAGTTGAGGATGGAGTGGAGAGGAGATGTCGGTTGGGTGTTGTGGTAGTCACAGCGGGAAATGATGGAGTGATGGGATTGGCCAGTTGAGGATGGAGCGGAGGGAAGATGTCGGTTGGGTGTTGTGGTAGTCACAGCGGGAAATGATGGAGTGATGGGATTGGTCCAGTTGACGATAGAGTGGAGAGGAGATGTCGGTTGGGTGTTGCGGTAGTCACAGCGGGAAATGATGGGGTGATGGGATTGGTCCAGTTGGGGATGGAGTGGAGGGGAGATGTCGGTTGGGTGTTGTGGTAGTCACAGCGGGAAATGATGGAGTGATGGGATTGGTCCAGTTGAGGATGGAGTGGAGAGGAGATGTCGGTTGGGTGTTGCGGTAGTCACAGCGGGAAATGATGGGGTGATGGGATTGGTCCAGTTGGGGATGGAGCGGAGGTTCGGTTGGGTGTTGCGGTAGTCACAGCGGGAAATGATGGAGCGCCGGAGACGTGTCGGTGGTATGGAGGGATGAAGGCCATTCTCCGGCCTCCATGTCTCACCGCGGAGCGTTCTGAATGGTGAAGATTTTCTTATCTCTCCGCAGACACCACATGAGTCTGAATGAGGTGAGATTACATGTGTTATCATTTCATCGCCCCCCTCCCCCGCCTGCCCCAGACTCTTCATCCTCCTCTCCGCATCTCCCTGGTGGTGAAGAGTTTACTGAGAGACAAGAGAGCAGACGCTTCATTTCCTGAGGGGATTAATGTCCGTACACAGAGAGGAGGAGACCCCTCACCCCGAGGATTTCACAGATTAAAGAAGCATTTAAACCCGGCTCACATCACTAATCCTGACACTTTCCTCCGCCGCGCCGCAAACAATCCCTCCGCCGCTCCCTCCATCCAGCAAACATAATAAAACCCACTCTAAACTTTACCCAGGATTTTCCCCTCCGCCATTCACCAACCAGCGCCGAGAATCCAATCTCGGAATGTCGGCGTGTACACAGGGGACACAAAGAGAGAAAACAGGGGAGGATATTACAGGGCGCTCCGTATTAATATCCCATAATACTCAAAGACAAACTGTATCCACCTGACTCTTCCTAGAACAACACAAAGCCGCCAGCAGGTGCGACGGGCGCAAAACGCACGATGAGGCTTTGTGTTCATTTCTACGGAAATCACTTCTGACCCCAACAGAAAATGTCAGAACCGAATTCATTACATAGAAAGGAAACCCGAAAAATCCTCCAAATCCACCGAGAAAACGAGATCCGAGGATCCGAAAAATGATACAAAGTATAAAACGTATCCAATCAAAGTCATATTATACATTTATATATCTCTGACATATACCGCAGTGTGCCAGAGGAGCTTACACTCTAATGTCCCCTCCCCCACAGTCACATCCGTCTCTGTACAGAAGAGCTTACACTCTAATATCCCCTCCCCCCACAGTCACATCAGTCTCTGTACAGAGGAGCTTACACTCTAATGTCCCCTCCCCCCACAGTCACATCAGTCTCTATACAGAAGAGCTTACACTCTAATGTCCCCTCCCCCCACAGTCACATCAGTCTCTATACAGAGGAGCTTACACTCTAATGTCCCCTCCCCCCACAGTCACATCAGTCTCTGTACAGAGGAGCTTACACTCTAATGTCCCCTCCCCCCACAGTCACATCAGTCTCTATACAGAGGAGCTTACACTCTAATGTCCCCTCCCCCCACAGTCACATCAGTCTCTATACAGAGGAGCTTACACTCTAATGTCCCCTCCCCCCACAGTCACATCAGTCTCTGTACAGAGGAGCTTACACTTCTAATGTCCCCTCCCCCACAGTCACATCAGTCTCTATACAGAGGAGCTTACACTCTAATGTCCCCCCCTCCCCCACAGTCACATCAGTCTCTGTACAGAGGAGCTTACACTCTAATGTCCCCTCCCCCACAGTCACATCAGTCTCTGTACAGAGGAGCTTACACTCTAATGTCCCCTCCCCCACAGTCACATCAGTCTCTGTACAGAGGAGCTTACACTCTAATGTCCCCTCCCCCCACAGTCACATCAGTCTCTATACAGAGGAGCTTACACTCTAATGTCCCCTCCCCCCACAGTCACATCAGTCTCTGTACAGAGGAGCTTACACTCTAATGTCCCCTCCCCCCACACAGTCTCATCAGTCTCTGTACAGAGGAGCTTACACTCTAATGTCCCCTCCCCCACAGTCACATCAGTCTTTGTACAGAGGAGCTTACACTCTAATGTCCCCTCCCCCCACAGTTACATCAGTCTCTGTACAGAGGAGCTTACACTCTAATGTCCCCTCCCCCCACAGTCACATCAGTCTCTATACAGAGGAGCTTACACTCTAATGTCCCCTCCCCCACAGTCACATCAGTCTCTGTACAGAGGAGCTTACACTCTAATGTCCCCTCCCCCCACAGTCACATCAGTCTCTGTACAGAGGAGCCTACACTCTAATATCCCCTCCCCCCCACAGTCACATCAGTCTCTATACAGAGGAGCTTACACTCTAATGTCCCCTCCCCCACAGTCACATCAGTCTCTGTACAGAGGAGCTTACACTCTAATGTCCCCTCCCCCACAGTCACACACTATTATTATTATTATACATTTATATAGCTCTGACATATACCGCAGTGATGTACAGATTCTCTGCACCACAGGAGCTTACACTCAGTGTTTTGAGGGTGAAGTAATAATAATAGGCACAGATTGAACGGCGTGTGTGTGATTGTATCGCATACAGCGGCTGTCACAGACCAAGTGTTGATAGCGGCGTTCTGCGTCTCGTCGGGTCAGGTGACCGGCATTGTCGGCGTTGCAGTTTGTGGGAATATGACAGGTAAAGCGATGTGATTGGTGGACAGATATGTGATACTCGCAGTAGTAAAAGCGGCAGAATTATGTAGAGATTGGAGTTGCAGCCAATGAAATGCGCCGTGACGGATCTGCGAGAGACGATAGATAAATCCCGATGACAGCGCTCCTCGCTCCGACATACTCCGCCATATTATCTATTCAGAGAATAAATCTCTACTACTCCCAAGCTGCCGACAGGAATACAAATCCATCCACCCCCCCAGGGTCTTACCACCTGGGTTTAAAGGGGGACTTTACTCAAAGGGGGTGCAGACAGTGACTTGGGGGAGGGGCAGTTTTCTATGGCTCATTCATATTAACATCATACATAATACATGTGATGGAATTATCTTATGCGGGGGTGGGGCTGATAAGCCCCTCTCTGATAGTGAAGTTCAGGTGACAGGTTCTCTTTAGGGAGACATCGGGGTCTATTACAGCTCCGCATTCTGACTGAGTACACGCCGCATCCAATCAGCTTCTTCCCACCAGAGATAGACAGCTCTGATAGCCGATCTCCCGCTGACACCCCCATCACCCAAATCCCGGGATACTGACACCCCCATCACCCAAATCCCGGGATACTGACACCCCATCACCCAAATCCTGGAATACTGACACCCCCATCACCAAAATCCTGGGATACTGACACCCCCATCACCCAAATCCTGGGATACTGACACCCCCATCACCCAAATCCCAGGATACTGACACCCCCATCACCCAAATCCTGGGATACTGACACCCCCATCACCCAAATCCCGGGATACTGACACCCCCATCACCCAAATCCTGGGATACTGACACCCCATCACCCAAATCCCGGGATACTGACACCCCCCTCATCCAAATCCTGGGATACTGACACCCCATCACCCAAATCCTGAGATACTGACACCCCCATCACCCAAATCCCGGGATACTGACACCCCCATCACCCAAATCCTGGGATACTGACACCCCCATCACCCAAATCCCGGGATACTGACACCCCATCACCCAAATCCCAGGATACTGACACCCCCCTCATCCAAATCCTGGAATACTGACACCCCCATCACCCAAATCCTGGGATACTGACACCCCCATCACCCAAATCCCGGGATACTGACACCCCCATCACCCAAATCCCGGGATACTGACACCCCCATCACCCAAATCCCGGGATACTGACACCCCCATCACCCAAATCCCGGGATACTGACACCCCCATCACCCAAATCCCGGGATACTGACACCCCCCTCATCCAAATCCTGGGATACTGACACCCCCATCACCCAAATCCTGGAATACTGACACCCCCATCACCCAAATCCTGGAATACTGACACCCCCATTACCCAAATCCTGGGATACTGACACCCCCATCACCCAAATCCCGGGATACTGACACCCCCATCACCCAAATCCCGGGATACTGACACCCCCATCACCCAAATCCCAGGATACTGACACCCCCATCACCCAAAACCTGGAATACTGACACCCCCATCACCCAAATCCCGGGATACTGACACCCCCATCACCCAAATCCCAGGATACTGACACCCCCATCACCCAAATCCTGGGATACTGACACCCCCATCACCCAAATCCCGGGATACTGACACCCCCATCACCCAAATCCTGGGATACTGACACCCCCCATCACCCAAATCCTGGAATACTGACACCCCCATCACCCAAATCCCGGGATACTGACACCCCCCTCATCCAAATCCTGGGATACTGACACCCCCATCACCCAAATCCTGGAATACTGACACCCCATCACCCAAATCCTGAGATACTGACACCCCCCATCACCCAAATCCCGGGATACTGACACCCCCATCACCCAAATCCTGGGATACTGACACCCCCATCACCCAAATCCTGGGATACTGACACCCCCATCACCCAAATCCTGGGATACTGACACCCCCTCATCCAAATCCCGGGATACTGACACCCCATCACCCAAATCCTGGGATACTGACACCCCCATCACCCAATTCCCGGGATACTGACACCCCCATCACCCAAATCCTGGGATACTGACACCCCCATCACCCAAATCCTGGGATACTGACACCCCCATCACCCAAATCCCGGGATACTGACACCCCCATTACCCAAATCCTGGGATACTGACACCCCCATCACCCAAATCCTGGGATACTGACACCCCCATCACCCAAATCCCGGGATACTGACACCCCCATCACCCAAATCCTGAGATACTGACACCCCCATCACCCAAATCCTGGGATACTGACACCCTCATCACCCAAATCCTGGGATACTGACACCCCCATCACCCAAATCCTGGGATACTGACATCCCATCACCCAAATCCCAGGATACTGACACCCCCCTCATCCAAATCCTGGAATACTGACACCCCCATCACCCAAATCCTGGAATACTGACACCCCCATCACCCGAATCCTGGGATACTGACACCCCCATCACCCAAATCCTGGGATAGTGACACCCCCATCACCCAAATCCCGGGATACTGACACCCCCATCACCCAAATCCTGGGATACTGACACCCCCATCACCCAAATCCTGGGATACTGACACCCCATCACCCAAATCCCAGGATACTGACACCCCCCATCACCCAAATCCCGGGATACTGACACCCCATCACCCAAATCCCAGGATACTGACACCCCCCTCATCCAAATCCTGGAATACTGACACCCCCATCACCCAAATCCTGGGATACTGACACCCCCATCACCCAAATCCTGGGATACTGACACCCCCATCACCCAAATCCTGGGATACTGACACCCCCATCACCCAAATCCCGGGATACTGACACCCCCATCATCCAAATCCTGGGATACTGACACCCCCCTCACCCAAATCCTGGGATACTGACACCCCATCACCCAAATCCCAGGATACTGACACCCCCCATCACCCAAATCCCGGGATACTGACACCCCATCACCCAAATCCCAGGATACTGACACCCCCCTCATCCAAATCCTGGGATACTGACACCCCCATCACCCAAATCCCAGGATACTGACACCCCCATCACCCAAATCCTGGGATACTGACACCCCCATCACCCAAATCCTGGGATACTGACACCCCCATCACCCAAATCCCGGGATACTGACACCCCCATCACCCAAATCCTGGGATACTGACACCCCCCTCACCCAAATCCTGGGATACTGACACCCCATCACCCAAATCCCAGGATACTGACACCCCCCATCACCCAAATCCCGGGATACTGACACCCCATCACCCAAATCCCAGGATACTGACACCCCCCTCATCCAAATCCTGGGATACTGACACCCCCATCACCCAAATCCCAGGATACTGACACCCCGATCACCCAAATCCCGCGATACTGACACCCCATCACCCAAATCCCAGGATACTGACACCCCCATCACCCAAATCCTGGGATACTGACACCCCATCACCCAAATCCCAGGATACTGACACCCCCCATCACCCAAATCCTGGGACACTGACACCCCCATCACCCAAATCCCGGGATACTGACACCCCATCACCCAAATCCCAGGATACTGACACCACCATCACCCAAATCCTGGGATACTGACACCCCCCATCACCCAAATCCCAGGATACTGACACCCCCCATCACCCAAATCCTGGGACACTGACACCCCCATCACCCAAATCCCAGGATATTGACACCCCCCATCACCCAAATCCCGGGATACTGACACCCCCCATCACCCAAATCCCGGGATACTGACACCCCATCACCCAAATCCCAGGATACTGACACCCCCATCACCCAAATCCTGGGATACTGACACCCCCATCACCCAAATCCTGGGATACTGACACCCCCCATCACCCAAATCCTGGGATACTGACACCCCCCATCACCCAAATCCTGGGATACTGACACCCCATCACCCAAATCCGGGGATACTGACACCCTCATCACCCAAATCCTGGAATACTGACACCCCCATCACCCAAATCCCGGGATACTGACACCCGCATTACCCAAATCCTGGGATACTGACACCCCCATTACCCAAATCCTGGGATACTGACACCCCCATCACCCAAATCCTGGGATACTGACACCCCCATCACCCAAATCCTGGGATACTGACACCCCCATCACCCAAATCCCGGGATGCTGACACCCCCATCACCCAAATCCGGGGATACTGACATCCCCCATCACCCAAATCCTGGGATACTGACACCCCATCACCCAAATCCGGGGATACTGACACCACCATCACCCAAATCCTGGGATACTGACACCCCCCATCACCCAAATCCCAGGATACTGACACCCCCCATCACCCAAATCCTGGGACACTGACACCCCCATCACCCAAATCCCAGGATATTGACACCCCCCATCACCCAAATCCCGGGATACTGACACCCCCCATCACCCAAATCCCGGGATACTGACACCCCATCACCCAAATCCCAGGATACTGACACCCCCATCACCCAAATCCTGGGATACTGACACCCCCATCACCCAAATCCTGGGATACTGACACCCCCCACCACCCAAATCCTGGGATACTGACACCCCCCATCACCCAAATCCTGGGATACTGACACCCCATCACCCAAATCCGGGGATACTGACACCCTCATCACCCAAATCCTGGAATACTGACACCCCCATCACCCAAATCCCGGGATACTGACACCCGCATTACCCAAATCCTGGGATACTGACACCCCCATTACCCAAATCCTGGGATACTGACACCCCCATCACCCAAATCCTGGGATACTGACACCCCCATCACCCAAATCCTGGGATACTGACACCCCCATCACCCAAATCCCGGGATGCTGACACCCCCATCACCCAAATCCGGGGATACTGACACCCCCCATCACCCAAATCCTGGGATACTGACACCCCATCACCCAAATCCGGGGATACTGACACCCTCATCACCCAAATCCGGGGATACTGACACCCTCATCACCAAATCCCAGGATACTGACACCCCCATCACCCAAATCCCGGGATACTGACACCCCCATCACCCAAATCCTGGGATACTGACACCCCCATCACCCAAATCCTGGAATACTGACACCCCCATCACCCAAATCCTGGAATACTGACACCCCATCACCCAATTCCTGGGATACTGACACCTTCATCACCCAAATCCCGGGATACTGACACCTCCATCACCCAAATCCCGGGATACTGACACCCCCATCACCCAAATCCTGGGATACTGACACCCCCATCACCCAAATCCTGGAATACTGACACCCCCATCACCCAAATCCCGGAATACTGACACCCCCATCACCCAAATCCTGAGATACTGATACCCCCATCACCCAAATCCTGAGATACTGACACCCCCATCACCCAAATCCCGGGATACTGACACCCCCATCACCCAAATCCCGGGATACTGACACCCCCATCACCCAAATCCCGGGATACTGACACCCCCATCACCCAAATCCTGGGATACTGACACCCCCATCACCCAAATCCTGGAATACTGACACCCCTATCACCCAAATCCTGAGATACTGACACCCCCATCACCCAAATCCCGGGATACTGACACCCCCCATCATCCAAATCCTGGGATACTGACACCCCCATCACCCAAATCCTGGAATACTGACACCCCCCTCATCCAAATCCTGGAATACTGACACTCCTATCACCCAAATCCTGGGATACTGACACCCCCATCACCCAAATCCTGGAATACTGACACCCCCATCACCCAAATCCTGGAATACTGACACCCCCATCACCCAAATCCTGGAATACTGACACCCCTATCACCCAAATCCTGAGATACTGACACCCCCATCACCCAAATCCCGGGATACTGACACCCCCCATCATCCAAATCCTGGGATACTGACACCCCCATCACCCAAATCCTGGAATACTGACACCCCTATCACCCAAATCCTGAGATACTGACACCCCCATCACCCAAATCCCGGGATACTGACACCCCCCATCATCCAAATCCTGGGATACTGACACCCCCATCACCCAAATCCTGGAATACTGACACCCCCCTCATCCAAATCCTGGAATACTGACACTCCTATCACCCAAATCCTGGGATACTGACACCCCCATCACCCAAATCCTGGAATACTGACACCCCCATCACCCAAATCCCGGAATACTGACACCCCCATCACCCAAATCCTGGGATACTGACACCCCCCTCATCCAAATCCTGGAATACTGACACCCCCATCACCCAAATCCTGGAATACTGACACCCCCATCACCCAAATCCTGGAATACTGACACCCCCCTCATCCAAATCCTGGAATACTGACACCCCCATCACCCAAATCCTGGGATACTGACACCCCCATCACCCAAATCCTGGGATACTGACACCCCCATCACCCAAATCCTGGAATACTGACACCCCCATCACCCAAATCCTGGAATACTGACACCCCCATCACCCAAATCCTGGAATACTGACACCCCCCATCACCCAAATCCTGCAATACTGACACCCCTATCACCCAAATCCTGGAATACTGACACCCCATCACCCAAATCCTGGGATACTGACACCCCCATCACCCAAATCCTGGAATACTGACACCCCCATCACCCAAATCCTGGGATACTGACACCCCCATCACCCAAATCCTGGAATACTGACACCCCATCACCCAAATCCTGGGATACTGACACCCCCATCACCCAAATCCTGGAATACTGACACCCCATCACTCAAATCCTGGAATACTGACACCCCCATCATCCAAATCCTGTGATACTGACACCCCCATCACCCAAATCCTGGAATACTGACACCCCCATCACCCAAATCCTGGAATACTGACACCCCCATCACCCAAATCCTGGAATACTGACTCCCCCATCACCCAAATCCTGGGATACTGACACCCCTATCACCCAAATCCTGGAATACTGACACCCCCATCACCCAAATCCTGGGATACTGACACCCCCCTCATCCAAATCCTGGAATACTGACACCCCCATCACCCAAATCCCGGGATACTGACACCCCCATCACCCAAATCCTGAGATACTGACACCTCCATCACCCAAATCCTGGAATACTGACACCCCCATCACCCAAATCCTGGAATACTGACACCCTCATCACCCAAATCCTGGAATACTGACACCCCCATCATCCAAATCCTGGAATACTGACACCCCCATCACCCAAATCCCGGGATACTGACACCCCCATCACCCAAATCCTGAGATACTGACACCTCCATCACCCAAATCCTGGAATACTGACACCCCCATCACCCAAATCCTGGAATACTGACACCCTCATCACCCAAATCCTGGAATACTGACACCCCCATCACCCAAATCCGGGGATACTGACACCCTCATCACCCAAATCCTGGAATACTGACACCCCCATCACCCAAATCCCGGGATACTGACACCCTCATCACCCAAATCCTGAGATACTGACACCTCCATCACCCAAATCCTGGAATACTGACACCCCCATCACCCAAATCCTGGAATACTGACACCCTCATCACCCAAATCCTGGAATACTGACACCCCCATCATCCAAATCCTGGAATACTGACACCCTCATCACCCAAATCCTGGGATACTGACACCCCCATCATCCAAATCCTGGAATACTGACACCCCCATCACCCAAATTCTGGGATATAGACACCCCCATCACCCAAATCCTGGAATACTGACACCCCCATCACCCAAATCCTGGGATACTGACACCCCTATCACCGAAATCCTGGGATACTGACACCCCATCACCCAAATCCTGGGATACTGACACCCCCATTACCCAAATCCTGGGATACTGACACCCCCATCACCCAAATCCCGGAATACTGACACCCCCATCACCCAAATCCTGGGATACTGACACCCCCATCACCCAAATCCTGGGATAATGACACCCCCATCACCCAAATCCTGGGATACTGACACCCCCATCACCCAAATCCCAGGATACTAACATCCCCATTACCCAAATCCTGGAATACCGACACCCCCATCACCCAAATCCTGGGATACTGACACCCCCATCACCCAAATCCTGGGATACTGACACCCCATCACCCAAATCCTGGGATACTGACACCCCCATCACCCAAATCCCGGGATACTGACACCCCCATCACCCAAATCCTGGGATACTGACACCCCATCACCCAAATCCTGGAATACCGACACCCCCATCACCCAAATCCTGGGATACTGACACCCCCATCACCCAAATCCTGGGATACTGACACCCCCATCACCCAAATCCTGGGATACTGACACCCCCATCACCCAAATCCTGGGATACTGACACCCCCATCACCCAAATCCTGGGATACTGACACCCCCATCATCCAAATCCTGGGATACTGACACCCCCATTACCCAAATCCTGGGATACTGACACCCCCATCGCCCAAATCCTGGGATACTGACACCCCCCATCACCCAAATCCTGGGATACTGACACCCCCCATCATCCAAATCCTGGGATACTGACACCCCATTACCCAAATCCTGGGATACTGACCCCCCATCACCCAAATCCTGGAATACTGACACCCCCCATCACCCAAATCCTGGGATACTGACACCCCCATCACCCAAATCCTGGGATACTGACACCCCCATCACCCAAATCCTGGAATACTGACACCCCCATCACCCAAATCCAGGGATACTGACACCCCCCTCATCCAAATCCTGGAATACTGACACCCCCATCACCCAAATCCTGGAATACTGACACCCCCATCACCCAAATCCTTGGATACTGACAACCCCATCATCCAAATCCTGGGATACTGACACCCCCATCACCCAAATCCTGGAATACTGACACCCCCATCACCCAAATCCTGGAATACTGACACCCCCATCATCCAAATCCTGGAATACTGACACCCCCATCACCCAAATCCTTGGATACTGACAACCCCATCATCCAAATCCTGGGATACTGACACCCCCATCACCCAAATCCTGGGATACTGACACCCCCATCACCCAAATCCTGGGATACTGACACCCCCATCACCCAAATCCTGGGATACTGACACCCCCCAACATCCAAATACCGGGATACTGACACCCCCCATCACCCAAATCCCGGGATACTGACACCCCCATCACCCAAATCCTGGGATACTGACACCCCCATCACCCAAATCCTGGGATACTGACACCCCTCCATCACCCAAATCCTGGGATACTGACACCCCCATCACCCAAATCCTGGAATACTGACACCCCCATCACCCAAATCCTGGGATACTGACACCTCCATCACCCAAATCCTGGGATACTGACACCCCCATCACCCAAATCCTGGGATACTGACACCCCCATCACCCAAATCCTGGGATACTGACACCTTCATCACCCAAATCCTGGGATACTGACACCCCCCTCATCCAAATACCGGGATACTTACACCCCCCATCACCCAAATCCCAGGATACTGACACCCCCATCACCCAAATCCTGGGATACTGACACCCCCATCACCCAAATCCTGGGATACTGACACCCCCATCACCCAAATCCTGGAATACTGACACCCCCATCACCCAAATCCTGGAATACTGACACCCCCATCACCCAAATCCTGGAATACTGACACCCCCATCACCCAAATCCTGGAATACTGACACCACCATCACCCAAATCCTGGGATACTGACACCCCCATCACCCAAATCCTGGAATACTGACACCCCCATCACCCAAATCCTGGAATACTGACACCCCCATCACCCAAATCCTGGAATACTGACACCCCCATCACCCAAATCCTGGAATACTGACACCCCCATCACCCAAATCCTGGAATACTGACACCCCCATCACCCAAATCCTGGGATACTGACACCCCCATCACCCAAATCCTGGGATACTGACACCCCCATCACCCAAATCCCGGGATACTGACACCCCCATCACCCAAATCCCAGGATACTGACACTCCCATCACCCAAATCCTGGAATACTGACACCCCCATCACCCAAATCCTGGAATACTGACACCCCCATCACCCAAATCCTGGAATACTGACACCCCCATCACCCAAATCCTGGAATACTGACACCCCCCTCATCCAAATCCTGGGATACTGACACCCCCATCACCCAAATCCTGGGATACTGACACCCCCCATCACCCAAATCCTGGAATACTGACACCCCTATCACCCAAATCCTGGAATACTGACACCCCCATCACCCAAATCCTGGGATGCTGACACCACCATCACCCAAATCCTGGGATTCTGACACCCCCATCACCCAAATCCTGGGATACTGACCCTCCCATCACCCAAATCCTGGGATACTGACACCCCCATCACCCAAATCCTGGAATACTGACACCCCCATCACCCAAATCCTGGGATACTGACACCTCTATCACCCAAATCCTGGAATACTGACACCCCCATCACCCAAATCCTGGGATACTGACACCCCCATCACCCAAATCCTGGGATTCTGACACCCCCATCATCCAAATCCTGGAATACTGACACCCCTATCACCCAAATCCTGGGATTCTGACACCCCCATCACCCAAATCCTGGGATACTGACACCCCTATCACCCAAATCCTGGGATACTGACACCCCCATCATCCAAATCCTGGGATACTGACACCCCATCACCCAAATCCTGGGATACTGACACCCCCCTCACCCAAATCCTGGAATACTGACACCCCATCACCCAATTCCTGGGATACTGACACCCCCATCACCCAAATCCCGGGATACTGACACCTCCATCACCCAAATCCCGGGATACTGACACCTCCATCACCCAAATCCCGGGATACTGACACCTCCATCACCCAAATCCTGGAATACTGACACCCCCATCACCCAAATCCTGGAATACTGACACCCTCATCACCCAAATCCTGGAATACTGACACCCCCATCATCCAAATCCTGGAATACTGACACCCTCATCACCCAAATCCTGGGATACTGACACCCCCATCATCCAAATCCTGGAATACTGACACCCCCATCACCCAAATTCTGGGATATAGACACCCCCATCACCCAAATCCTGGAATACTGACACCCCCATCACCCAAATCCTGGGATACTGACACCCCTATCACCGAAATCCTGGGATACTGACACCCCATCACCCAAATCCTGGGATACTGACACCCCCATTACCCAAATCCTGGGATACTGACACCCCCATCACCCAAATCCCGGAATACTGACACCCCCATCACCCAAATCCTGGGATACTGACACCCCCATCACCCAAATCCTGGGATAATGACACCCCCATCACCCAAATCCTGGGATACTGACACCCCCATCACCCAAATCCCAGGATACTAACACCCCCATTACCCAAATCCTGGAATACCGACACCCCCATCACCCAAATCCTGGGATACTGACACCCCCATCACCCAAATCCTGGGATACTGACACCCCATCACCCAAATCCTGGGATACTGACACCCCCATCACCCAAATCCCGGGATACTGACACCCCCATCACCCAAATCCTGGGATACTGACACCCCATCACCCAAATCCTGGAATACCGACACCCCCATCACCCAAATCCTGGGATACTGACACCCCCATCACCCAAATCCTGGGATACTGACACCCCCATCACCCAAATCCTGGGATACTGACACCCCCATCACCCAAATCCTGGGATACTGACACCCCCATCACCCAAATCCTGGGATACTGACACCCCCATCATCCAAATCCTGGGATACTGACACCCCCATTACCCAAATCCTGGGATACTGACACCCCCATCGCCCAAATCCTGGGATACTGACACCCCCCATCACCCAAATCCTGGGATACTGACACCCCCCATCATCCAAATCCTGGGATACTGACACCCCATTACCCAAATCCTGGGATACTGACCCCCCATCACCCAAATCCTGGAATACTGACACCCCCATCACCCAAATCCAGGGATACTGACACCCCCCTCATCCAAATCCTGGAATACTGACACCCCCATCACCCAAATCCTGGAATACTGACACCCCCATCACCCAAATCCTTGGATACTGACAACCCCATCATCCAAATCCTGGGATACTGACACCCCCATCACCCAAATCCTGGAATACTGACACCCCCATCACCCAAATCCTGGAATACTGACACCCCCATCATCCAAATCCTGGGATACTGACACCCCCCTCATCCAAATCCTGGAATACTGACACCCCTATCACCCAAATCCTGGGATACTGACACCCCCATCACCCAAATCCTTGGATACTGACAACCCCATCATCCAAATCCTGGGATACTGACACCCCCATCACCCAAATCCTGGGATACTGACACCCCCATCACCCAAATCCTGGGATACTGACACCCCCATCACCCAAATCCTGGGATACTGACACCCCCCAACATCCAAATACCGGGATACTGACACCCCCCATCACCCAAATCCCGGGATACTGACACCCCCATCACCCAAATCCTGGGATACTGACACCCCCATCACCCAAATCCTGGGATACTGACACCCCTCCATCACCCAAATCCTGGGATACTGACACCCCCATCACCCAAATCCTGGAATACTGACACCCCCATCACCCAAATCCTGGGATACTGACACCTCCATCACCCAAATCCTGGGATACTGACACCCCCATCACCCAAATCCTGGGATACTGACACCCCCATCACCCAAATCCTGGGATACTGACACCTTCATCACCCAAATCCTGGGATACTGACACCCCCCTCATCCAAATACCGGGATACTTACACCCCCCATCACCCAAATCCCAGGATACTGACACCCCCATCACCCAAATCCTGGGATACTGACACCCCCATCACCCAAATCCTGGGATACTGACACCCCCATCACCCAAATCCTGGAATACTGACACCCCCATCACCCAAATCCTGGAATACTGACACCCCCATCACCCAAATCCTGGAATACTGACACCCCCATCACCCAAATCCTGGAATACTGACACCACCATCACCCAAATCCTGGGATACTGACACCCCCATCACCCAAATCCTGGAATACTGACACCCCCATCACCCAAATCCTGGAATACTGACACCCCCATCACCCAAATCCTGGAATACTGACACCCCCATCACCCAAATCCTGGAATACTGACACCCCCATCACCCAAATCCTGGAATACTGACACCCCCATCACCCAAATCCTGGGATACTGACACCCCCATCACCCAAATCCTGGGATACTGACACCCCCATCACCCAAATCCCGGGATACTGACACCCCCATCACCCAAATCCCAGGATACTGACACTCCCATCACCCAAATCCTGGAATACTGACACCCCCATCACCCAAATCCTGGAATACTGACACCCCCATCACCCAAATCCTGGAATACTGACACCCCCATCACCCAAATCCTGGAATACTGACACCCCCCTCATCCAAATCCTGGGATACTGACACCCCCATCACCCAAATCCTGGGATACTGACACCCCCCATCACCCAAATCCTGGAATACTGACACCCCTATCACCCAAATCCTGGAATACTGACACCCCCATCACCCAAATCCTGGGATGCTGACACCACCATCACCCAAATCCTGGGATTCTGACACCCCCATCACCCAAATCCTGGGATACTGACCCTCCCATCACCCAAATCCTGGGATACTGACACCCCCATCACCCAAATCCTGGAATACTGACACCCCCATCACCCAAATCCTGGGATACTGACACCTCTATCACCCAAATCCTGGAATACTGACACCCCCATCACCCAAATCCTGGGATACTGACACCCCCATCACCCAAATCCTGGGATTCTGACACCCCCATCATCCAAATCCTGGAATACTGACACCCCTATCACCCAAATCCTGGGATTCTGACACCCCCATCACCCAAATCCTGGGATACTGACACCCCTATCACCCAAATCCTGGAATACTGACACCCCCATCACCCAAATCCTGGGATACTGACACCCCCATCACCCAAATCCTGGGATACTGACAACCCCATCACCCAAATCCCAGGATACTGACACTCCCATCACCCAAATCCTGGGATACTGACACCCCCATCACCCAAATCCCAGGATACTGACACCCCCATCACCCAAATCCTGGAATACTGACACCCCCATCACCCAAATCCTGGAATACTGACACCCCCATCACCCAAATCCTGGAATACTGACACCCCCATCACCCAAATCCTGGAATACTGACACCCCCATCACCCAAATCCCGGAATACTGACACCCCCCTCATCCAAATCCTGGGATACTGACACCCCCATCACCCAAATCCTGGGATACTGACACCCCCCATCACCCAAATCCTGGAATACTGACACCCCTATCACCCAAATCCTGGAATACTGACACCCCCATCACCCAAATCCTGGGATGCTGACACCCCCATCACCCAAATCCTGGGATACTGACACCCCATCACCCAAATCCTGGAATACTGACACCCCTATCACCCAAATCCTGGGATTCTGACACCCCCATCACCCAAATCCTGGGATACTGACACCCCTATCACCCAAATCCTGGGATACTGACACCCCCATCATCCAAATCCTGGGATACTGACACCCCATCACCCAAATCCTGGGATACTGACACCCCCATCACCCAAATCCTGGAATACTGACACCCCCCTCACCCAAATCCTGGAATACTGACACCCCCATCACCCAAATCCTGGAATACTGACACCCCCATCACCCAAATCCTGGGATACTGACACCCCCATCACCCAAATCCTGGAATACTGACACCCCCATCACCCAAATCCTGGGATACTGACACCCCCATCACCCAAATCCTGGGATACTGACACCCCCATCATCCAAATCCTGGAATACTGACACCCCCATCACCCAAATCCTGGAATACTGACACCCCCATCACCCAAATCCTGGGATACTGACACCCCCATCACCCAAATCCTGGGATGCTGACACCCCATCACCCAAATCCTGGGATACTGACACCCCCATCACCCAAATCCTGGGATACTGACACCCCCATCACCCAAATCCTGGGATACTGACACCCCCATCACCCAAATCCTGGGATGCTGACACCCCATCACCCAAATCCTGGGATACTGACACCCCTATCACCCAAATCCTGGGATACTGACACCCCCATCACCCAAATCCTGGGATACTGACACCCCCATCACCCAAATCCTGGGATACTGACACCCCCATCACCCAAATCCTGGGATACTGACACCCCCATCACCCAAATCCTGGAATACTGACACCCCCATTACCCAAATCCTGGAATACTGACACCCCCATTACCCAAATCCTGGAATACTGACACCCCCATCACCCAAATCCTGGGATACTGACACCCCCATCACCCAAATCCTGGAATACTGACACCCCCATCACCCAAATCCTGGGATACTGACACCCCCATCACCCAAATCCTGGAATACTGACACCCCCATTACCCAAATCCTGGAATACTGACACCCCCATCACCCAAATCCTGGGATACTGACACCCCCATCACCCAAATCCTGGGATACTGACACCCCCATCACCCAAATCCTGGGATACTGACACCCCCATCACCCAAATCCTGGAATACTGACACCCCCATTACCCAAATCCTGGAATACTGACACCCCCATTACCCAAATCCTGGAATACTGACACCCCCATCACCCAAATCCTGGGATACTGACACCCCCATCACCCAAATCCTGGAATACTGACACCCCCATCACCCAAATCCTGGGATACTGACACCCCCATCACCCAAATCCTGGAATACTGACACCCCCATTACCCAAATCCTGGAATACTGACACCCCCATCACCCAAATCCTGGGATACTGACACCCCCATCACCCAAATCCTGGGATACTGACATCCCCATCACCCAAATCCTGGAATACTGACACCCCCATCACCCAAATCCTGGGATACTGACACCCCCATCACCCAAATCCTGGGATACTGACACCCCCATCACCCAAATCCTGGGATACTGACACCCCCATTACCCAAATCCTGGGATACTGACACCCCCATCACCCAAATCCTGGAATACTGACACCCCCCATCACCCAAATCCTGGAATACTGACACCCCCATCACCCAAATCCTGGGATACTGACACCCCCATCACCCAAATCCTGGGATGCTGACACCCCCATCACCCAAATCCTGGGATTCTGACACCCCCATCACCCAAATCCTGGGATACTGACCCTCCCATCACCCAAATCCTGGGATACTGACACCCCCATCACCCAAATCCTGGAATACTGACACCCCCATCACCCAAATCCTGGGATACTGACACCTCTATCACCCAAATCCTGGAATACTGACACCCCCATCACCCAAATCCTGGGATACTGATACCCCCATCACCCAAATCCTGGGATACTGACACCCCATCACCCAAATCCTGGGATTCTGACACCCCCATCATCCAAATCCTGGAATACTGACACCCCTATCACCCAAATCCTGGGATTCTGACACCCCCATCACCCAAATCCTGGGATACTGACACCCCTATCACCCAAATCCTGGGATACTGACACCCCCATCATCCAAATCCTGGGATACTGACACCCACATCACCCAAATCCTGGAATACTGACACCCCCCCTCACCCAAATCCTGGAATACTGACACCCCCATCACCCAAATCCCAGGATACTGACACCCCCATCACCCAAATCCTGGAATACTGACACCCACATCACCCAAATCCTGGAATACTGACACCCCCCCTCACCCAAATCCTGGAATACTGACACCCCCATCACCCAAATCCCAGGATACTGACACCCCCATCACCCAAATCCTGGAATACTGACACCCCCATCACCCAAATCCTGGGATACTGACACCCCCCATCACCCAAATCCTGGGATACTAACACCCCCCATCATCCAAATCCTGTGATACTGACACCCCCATTACCCAAATCCTGGGATACTGACACCCCCATCACCCAAATCCTGGAATACTGACACCCCCATCACCCAAATCCAGGGATACTGACACCCCCCTCATCCAAATCCTGGAATACTGACACCCCATCACCCAAATCCTGGAATACTGACACCCCCATCACCCAAATCCTTGGATACTGACACCCCCATCACCCAAATCCTGGAATACTGACACCCCCATCACCCAAATCCTGGAATACTGACACCCCCATAATCCAAATCCTGGGATACTGACACCCCCCTCATCCAAATCCTGGAATACTGACACCCCCATCACCCAAATCCTGGGATACTGACACCCCCATCACCCAAATCCTTGGATACTGACAACCCCATCATCCAAATCCTGGGATACTGACACCCCCCAACATCCAAATACCGGGATACTGACACCCCCCATCACCCAAATCCCGGGATACTGACACCCCCATCACCCAAATCCTGGGATACTGACACCCCCATCACCCAAATCCTGGGATACTGACACCCCCCAACATCCAAATACCGGGATACTGACACCCCCCATCACCCAAATCCCGGGATACTGACACCCCCATCACCCAAATCCTGGGATACTGACACCCCTCCATCACCCAAATCCTGGGATACTGACACCCCCATCACCCAAATCCTGGAATACTGACACCCCCATCACCCAAATCCTGGAATACTGACACCCCCATCACCCAAATCCTGGAATACTGACACCCCCATCACCCAAATCCTGGAATACTGACACCCCCATCACCCAAATCCTGGAATACTGACACCCCCATCACCCAAATCCTGGGATACTGACACCCCCATCACCCAAATCCTGGGATACTGACAACCCCATCACCCAAATCCCAGGATACTGACACTCCCATCACCCAAATCCTGGGATACTGACACCCCCATCACCCAAATCCCAGGATACTGACAACCCCATCACCCAAATCCCAGGATACTGACATTCCCATCACCCAAATCCTGGGATACTGACACCCCCATCACCCAAATCCTGGGATACTGACACCCTCATCACCCAAATCCTGGGATACTGACACCCTCATCACCCAAATCCTGGAATACTGACACCCCCATCACCCAAATCCTGGAATACTGACACCCCCCTCATCCAAATCCTGGGATACTGACACCCCCATCACCCAAATCCTGGAATACTGACACCCCCCTCATCCAAATCCTGGAATACTGACACCCCCATCACCCAAATCCTGAGATACTGACACCCCCATCACCCAAATCCTGGGATACTGACCCCCCCATCACCCAAATCCTGGGATACTGACACCCCCATCACCCAAATCCTGGGATACTGACACCCCCATCACCCAAATCCTGGGATACTGACATCCCCATCACCCAAATCCTGGGATACTGACACCCCCATCACCCAAATCCTGGGATACTGACACCCCCATCACCCAAATCCTGGAATACTGACACCCCTATCACCCAAATCCTGGGATACTGACACCCCCATCACCCAATTCCTGGGATACTGACACCCCCATCACCCAAATCCTGGAATACTGACACCCCTATCACCCAAATCCTGGGATACTGACACCCCCATCACCCAAATCCTGGGATACTGACACCCCCATCACCCAAATCCTGGGATACTGACACCCCCATCACCCAATTCCTGGGATACTGACACCCCCATCACCCAAATCCTGGAATACTGACACCCCTATCACCCAAATCCTGGGATACTGACACCCCCATCACCCAAATCCTGGGATACTGACACCCCCATCACCCAAATCCTGGGATACTGACACCCCCATCACCCAAATCCTGAGATACTGACACCCCCCATCACCCAAATCCCGGGATACTGACACCCGCATTACCCAAATCCTGAGATACTGACACCCCCATCACCCAAATCCTGGGATACTGACACCCCCATCACCCAAATCCTGGGATACTGACACCCCCATCACCCAAACCTGGGATACTGACACCCCCATCACCCAAATCCTGAGATACTGACACCCCCCATCACCCAAATCCCGGGATACTGACACCCGCATTACCCAAATCCTGGGATACTGACACCCCTATCACCCAAATCCTGGGATACTGACACCCCCATCACCCAAATCCTGGGATACTGACACCCCCATCACCCAAACCTGGGATACTGACACCCCCATCACCCAAAACCTGGAATACTGACACCCCCATCACCCAAATCCTGGGATACTGACACCCCCCATCACCCAAATCCTGGAATACTGACACCCCCATCACCCAAATCCTGGAATACTGACACCCCATCACCCAAATCCCAGGATACTGACACCCCCATCATCCAAATCCTGGAATACTGACACCCCCATCACCCAAATCCTGGAATACTGACACCCCATCACCCAAATCCTGGGATACTGACACCCCCCCATCACCCAAATCCTGGGATACTGACACCCCCATCACCCAAACCTGGGACACTGACACCCCCATCACCCAAAACCTGGAATACTGACACCCCCATCACCCAAATCCTGGGATACTGACACCCCCATCACCCAAATCCTGGAATACTGACACCCCCATCACCCAAATCCTGGAATACTGACACCCCATCACCCAAATCCCAGGATACTGACACCCCCATCACCCAAATCCTGGAATACTGACACCCCATCACCCAAATCCCAGGATACTGACACCCCATCACCCAAATCCCAGGATACTGACACCCCCATCACCCAAATCCTGGAATACTGACACCCCCATCACCCAAATCCTGGAATACTGACACCCCATCACCCAAATCCTGGGATACTGACACCCCCATCACCCAAATCCTGGAATACTGACACCCCCCATCACCCAAATCCTGGGATACTGACACCCCCATCACCCAAATCCTGGAATACTGACACCCCATCACCCAAATCCTGGGATACTGACACCCCCATCACCCACATCCTGGAATACTGACACCCCCATCACCCAAATCCTGGAATACTGACACCCCCATCACCCAAATCCTGGAATACTGACACCCCCCCATCACCCAAATCCTGGGATACTGACTAGGGTTGCCACCTCATCCCTTTAAACCCGAACACATATGAATTACACAGATTCTGTGGCTGATTAAGGTGGTAATTAAACTCACTTAGTGCCTTATCTGCATTCAATTAGCCACAGAACCTGTGTAATTAATATGTGTTCGGGTTTAAAGGGATGAGGTGGCAACTCTAATGCTGACACCCCCATCACCCAAATCCTGAGATACTGACCCCCCGTCACACAAATCCTGGGATGCTGACACCCCCATCACCCTAAACCCCCCACTTGAAGTCAAGTGAAATGACATCACACATGCCAGGGTGGCGCCATGACACATCATCCAGGGCCAGATGTGAATATTTAGAAGAGACAGACAGTTTTACTGATAGTGTCAGAAGGGAAAATGGCGGCATAGGACCCCGTCATGCTGGAATAGAGTGGCGGTTTACATCAGACAGCTCTGGATTGGCTGGGTGGGTGTGTGTGGTTACATCAGACAGCTCTGGATTGGCTGGGTGGGTGTGTATGGTTACATTGGACAGCTCTGGATTGGCTGGGTGGGTGTGTATGATTACATCGGACAGCTCTGGATTGGCTGGGTGGGTGTGTATGGTTACATTGGACAGCTCTGGATTGGCTGGGTGGGTGTGTATGATTACATCGGACAGACCTGGATTGGCTGGGTGGGTGTGTATGATTACATCGGACAGCTCTGGATTGGCTGGGTGGGTGTGTATGGTTACATCAGACAGCTCTGGATTGGCTGGGTGGGTGTGTATAATTACATTGGACAGCTCTGGATTGGCTGGGTGGGTGTGTATGATTACATCGGACAGCTCTGGATTGGCTGGGTGGGTGTGTATGATTACATCGGACAGCTCTGGATTGGCTGGGTGGGTGTGTATGATTACATCGGACAGCTCTGGATTGGCTGGGTGGGTGTGTATGGTTACATCGGACAGCTCTGGATTGGCTGGGTGGGTGTGTATGGTTACATTGGACAGACCTGGATTGGCTGGGTGGGTGTGTATGATTACATCGGACAGACCTGGATTGGCTGGGTGGGTGTGTATGATTACATCGGACAGCTCTGGATTGGCTGGGTGGGTGTGTATGATTACATCGGACAGCTCTGGATTGGCTGGGTGGGTGTGTATGATTACATCGGACAGACTGGGATTGGCTGGGTGGGTGTGTATGATTACATCGGACAGCTCTGGATTGGCTGGGTGGGTGTGTATGATTACATCGGACAGACTGGGATTGGCTGGGTGGGTGTGTATGGTTACATCGGACAGCTCTGGATTGGCTGGGTGGGTGTGTATGATTACATCGGACAGCTCTGGATTGGCTGGGTGGGTGTGTATGATTACATCGGACAGCTCTGGATTGGCTGGGTGGGTGTGTATGATTACATCGGACAGCTCTGGATTGGCTGGGTGGGTGTGTATGATTACATTGGACAGCTCTGGATTGGCTGGGGGGGTGTGTATGATTACATCGGACAGCGCTGGATTGGCTGGGTGGGTGTGTATGATTACATCGGACAGCTCTGGATTGGCTGGGTGGGTGTGTATGATTACATTGGACAGACTGGGATTGGCTGGGTGGGTGTGTATGGTTACATCGGACAGCTCTGGATTGGCTGGGTGGGTGTGTATGATTACATCGGACAGCTCTGGATTGGCTGGGTGGGTGTGTATGATTACATTGGACAGCTCTGGATTGGCTGGGTGGGTGTGTATGATTACATCGGACAGCTCTGGATTGGCTGGGTGGGTGTGTATGATTACATCGGACAGCTCTGGATTGGCTGGGTGGGTGTGTATGATTACATCGGACAGCTCTGGATTGGCTGGGTGGGTGTGTATGATTACATCGGACAGCTCTGGATTGGCTGGGTGGGTGTGTATGATTACATTGGACAGCTCTGGATTGGCTGGGTGGGTGTGTATGGTTACATTGGACAGACCTGGATTGGCTGGGTGGGTGTGTATGATTACATCGGACAGCTCTGGATTGGCTGGGTGGGTGTGTATGATTACATCGGACAGCTCTGGATTGGCTGGGTGGGTGTGTATGGTTACATCGGACAGCTCTGGATTGGCTGGGTGGGTGTGTATGATTACATCGGACAGCTCTGGATTGGCTGGGTGGGTGTGTATGATTACATAGGACAGCTCTGGATTGGCTGGGTGGGTGTGTATGATTACATTGGACAGCTCTGGATTGGCTGGGTGGGTGTGTATGGTTACATCGGACAGCTCTGGATTGGCTGGGTGGGTGTGTATGATTACATTGGACAGCTCTGGATTGGCTGGGTGGGTGTGTATGGTTACATCGGACAGCTCTGGATTGGCTGGGTGGGTGTGTATGGTTACATCGGACAGCTCTGGATTGGCTGGGTGGGTGTGTATGATTACATTGGACAGCGCTGGATTGGCTGGGTGGGTGTGTATGATTACATAGGACAGCTCTGGATTGGCTGGGTGGGTGTGTATGGTTACATTGGACAGCTCTGGATTGGCTGGGTGGGTGTGTATGGTTACATTGGACAGACCTGGATTGGCTGGGTGGGTGTGTATGGTTACATTGGACAGCTCTGGATTGGCTGGGTGGGTGTGTATGGTTACATCGGACAGCTCTGGATTGGCTGGGTGGGTGTGTATGATTACATTGGACAGCGCTGGATTGGCTGGGTGGGTGTGTATGATTACATAGGACAGCTCTGGATTGGCTGGGTGGGTGTGTATGGTTACATTGGACAGCTCTGGATTGGCTGGGTGGGTGTGTATGGTTACATTGGACAGACCTGGATTGGCTGGGTGGGTGTGTATGGTTACATTGGACAGCTCTGGATTGGCTGGGTGGGTGGGTATGATTACATCGGACAGCTCTGGATTGGCTGGGTGGGTGTGTATGGTTACATTGGACAGCTCTGGATTGGCTGGGTGGGTGTGTATGGTTACATTGGACAGACCTGGATTGGCTGGGTGGGTGTGTATGGTTACATTGGACAGCTCTGGATTGGCTGGGTGGGTGGGTATGATTACATCGGACAGCTCTGGATTGGCTGGGTGGGTGGGTATGATTACATCGGACAGCTCTGGATTGGCTGGGTGGGTGTGTATGATTACATCGGACAGCTCTGGATTGGCTGGGTGGGTGTGTATGGTTACATCGGACAGCTCTGGATTGGCTGGGTGGGTGAATACGGTCGTTCTGTTTACCATCATCTATATTTTTTTCCATATTTAGAATATTGAGTCTTGTGGAAGTTTGGTGCTGTCCAAGTCTGGCCCCGAGGGCCGGGAGGCTGAGCTTATAGTTTTCGATTCTCTAATATGAATATTTCATTGCATGCTTCTCTCCAGAGATCCACTTTATTTATTATCATCTATCGTTAGCGGAAAGACACAAATTAGCGCTCCCCTCCCCCTCCCCTGCCGGTTTAATTGAGAGAGGAAGAAACCCGGCAGCTCCCCTGTGACTGGTGCTGATTAAATTATAATCACATTGGATTAATTAATCTATAATATTTGCACTTTATATGAGAGAATGAAATGAGCCCTCAACATAAAGGTTACCACCAACCGCCGCCGCCGAGCGCTGCGTCTCCGAAGTAAAGGAAAACACGGCGAGAACGAAGCGATACCGATACCAGACAGCCAATTATCAGCAACCCGAAATATGTTCTGAGATGAGGCGGGACAATGCGGCCATGTGACCCAAACACTAGAGTGTACTGTGCCTGATGTTTTATATGGAGGCGGAGCTCAGAAAACTCCACCCTGTACTGTGATGGATGTTTTATATGGAGGCGGAGCACAGAAAACTCCACCCTGTACTGTGACCGATGTTTTAAATGGAGGCGGAGCACAGAAAACTCCACCCTGTACTGTGCCTGATGTTTTATATGGAGGCGGAGCACAGAAAACTCCTCCCTGTACAGTGACTGATGTTTTATATGGAGGCGGAGCAAAGAAAACTCCACCCTGTACTGTGACCGATGTTTTATATGGAGGCGGAGCACAGAAAACTCCACCCTGTACTGTGACCGATGTATTATATGTAGGCGGAGCAAAGAAAACTCCTCCCTGTACTGTAATCAATGTTTTATATGGAGGCGGAGCACAGAAAACTCCACCCTGTACTGTGACCGATGTTTTATATGGAGGCGGAGCAAAGAAAACTCCACCCTGTACTGTGAGCAACATTTTATATGGAGGCGGAGCAAAGAAAACTTCACCCCATACTGTGAGTGATGTTTTATACGGAGGCGGAGCAAAGAAAACTCCACCCCTTACTGTGACCTATATTTTATATGGAGGCGGAGAAAAGAAAACTCCACCCTGTACTGTGACCAATGTTTTATATAGAGGCGGAGCACAGAAAACTCCACCCTGTACTGTGACCGATGTTTTATATGAAGGCGGAGCAAAGAAAACTCCTCCCTGTACTTTGACCGATTTTTTATATGGAGGCGGTGCACAGAAAACTCCACCCTGTACTGTGACCGATGTTTTATATGAAGGCGGAGCAAAGAAAACTCCTCCCTGTACTGTGACCGATGTTTTATATGGAGGCGGAGCAAATAAAACTCCACCCTGTACTGTGATCGATGTTTTATATGGAGGCGGAGCACAGAAAACTCCACCCTGTACTTTGAGCAACATTTTATATGAAGGCGGAGCAAAGAAAACTTCACCCCGTACTGTGACCGATGTTTTATATGGAGGCGGAGCAAAGAAAACTCCTCCCTGTACTGTGACCGATGTTTTATATGGAGGCGGAGCACAGAAAACTCCGCCCTGTACTGTGACCGATGTTTTATATGGAGGCGGAGCACAGAAAACTCCACCCTGTACTGTGACCCATGTTTTATATGGAGGCGGAGCAAAGAAAGCTCCACCTTGTACTGTGACCGATGTTTTATATGTAGGCGGAGCTAAGAAAACTCCACCCTTTACTGTGACCGATGTTTTATATGAAGGCGGAGCACTGAAAACTCCACCCTTTACTGTGACCGTTGTTTTATATGAAGGCGGAGCACAGAAAACCCCACCCTTTTTTGTGACCGATGTTTTATATGAAGGCAGAGCACAGAAAACTCCACCCTTTACTGTGACCGATGTTTTATGTGAAGGCGGAGCACAGAAAATTCCACCCTGTACTGTGACCGATGTTTTATATGGAGGCGGAGCAAAGAAAACTCCACCCTGTACTGTGAGCGATGTTTTACATGAAGGCGGAGCACAGAAAACTCCACCCTTTACTGTGACCGATGTTTTATATGTAGAAGGAGCAAAGAAAACTCCTCCCTGTACTGTGATCGATGTTTTATATGGAGGCGGAGCTCAGAAAACTCCACCCGGTACTGTGAGCGATGTTTTATATGGAGGCGGAGCACAGAAAACTCCACCCTGTACTGTGAGCGATGTTTTACATGAAGGCGGAGCACAGAAAACTCCACCCTTTACTGTGACCGATGTTTTATATGTAGAAGGAGCAAAGAAAACTCCTCCCTGTACTGTGATCGATGTTTTATATGGAGGCGGAGCTCAGAAAACTCCACCCTGTACTGTGAGCGATGTTTTATATGGAGGCGGAGCACAGAAAACTCCACCCTGTACTGTGAGCGATGTTTTACATGAAGGCGGAGCACAGAAAACTCCACCCTTTACTGTGACCGATGTTTTATATGTAGAAGGAGCAAAGAAAACTCCTCCCTGTACTGTGACCGATGTTTTATATGAAGGCGGAGCACAAAAAACTCCACCATGTACTGTGACCGATGTTTTATATGTAGGCGGAGCAAAGAAAACTCCTCCCTGTACTGTGACCGATGTTTTATATATAGGCGGAGCACAAAAATCTCCACCCTGTACTGTGACCAATGTTTAATATGGAGGCGGAGCAAAGAAAACTCCACCCCATACTGTAAACCGATGTTTTATATGTAGGCGGAGCACAGAAATTTCCACCCTGTACTGTGACTGATGTTTCATACGGAGGTGGAGCACAGAAAACTCCACCCTGTACTGTGACCAATGTTTTATATGTAGGCGGAGCATAGAAACTCCACCTTGTACTGTGACTGATGTCTTATATGGAGGCGGAGCACAGAAAACTCCACCCTGTACTGTGACCGATGTTTTATATGGAGGCGGAGCACAGAAATTTCCACCCTGTACTGTGACTGATGTTTCATACGGAGGCGGAGCACAGAAAACTCCACCCTGTACTGTGACTGATGTCTTATATGGAGGCGGAGCACAGAAAACTCCACCCCATACTGTAAACCGATGTTTTATATGGAGGCGGAGCAAGGAAAACTCCACCCCGTACTGTGACCGATGTTTTACATGTAGGCGGAGCATAGAAAACTCTGCCTTGTACTGTGACCGATGTTTTATATGGAGGCGGAGCACAGAAAACTCCACCCTGTACTGTGAGCAACATTTTATATGGAGGCGGAGCAAAGAAAACTTCACCCCGTACTGTGAGTGATGTTTTATACGGAGGCGGAGCAAAGAAAACTCCACCCCTTACTGTGACCTATATTTTATATGGAGGCGGAGAAAAGAAAACTCCACCCTGTACTGTGACCAATGTTTTATATAGAGGCGGAGCACAGAAAACTCCACCCTGTACTGTGACCGATGTTTTATATGAAGGCGGAGCAAAGAAAACTCCTCCCTGTACTGTGACCGATGTTTTATATGGAGGCGGAGCAAATAAAACTCCACCCTGTACTGTGATCGATGTTTTATATGGAGGCGGAGCACAGAAAACTCCGCCCTGTACTGTGACCGATGTTTTATATGGAGGCGGAGCACAGAAAACTCCACCCTGTACTGTGACCCATGTTTTATATGAAGGCGGAGCAAAGAAAACTCCTCCCTGTACTGTGACCGATGTTTTATATGGAGGTGGAGCAAATAAAACTCCACCCTGTACTGTGATCGATGTTTTATATGGAGGCGGAGCACAGAAAACTCCGCCCTGTACTGTGACCGATGTTTTATATGGAGGCGGAGCACAGAAAACTCCACCCTTTACTGTGACCGATGTTTTATATGAAGGCGGAGCACAGAAAACTCCACCCTTTACTGTGACCGTTGTTTTATATGAAGGCGGAGCACAGAAAACTCCACCCCGTACTGTGACCGATGTTTATATGGAGGCGGAGCACAGAAAACTCCACCCTTTACTGTGACCGATGTTTTATGTGAAGGCGGAGCAAAGAAAACTCCACCCCGTACTGTGACCGATGTTTATATGGAGGCGGAGCACAGAAAACTCCACCCTGTACTATGACCGATGTTTTATATGGAGGCGGGGCGAAAAATTCTCCACACTGTACTGTGACTGATGTTTTATATGGAGGCGGAGCATAGAAAACTCCACCCCGCGCTGTGACCAATGTTTTATAGGGAGGTGGAGCACATTAAAGTCCACCCTTTACTGTGACCGATGTTTTATATGGAGGTGGAGAAAAGAAAACTCCACCCTGTACTGTGACCGATGTTTTATATGGAGGCGGAGCACAGAAAACTCCACCCTGAACTGTTATTGATGTTTTATATGGAGGCGGAGCAAAGAATTCTCCACCCTGTACTGTGACCGATGTTTTATATGGAGGCGGAGCACAGAAAACCCCACCCTGTACTGTGACCGATGTTTTATATGTAGGCGGAGCACAGAAAACTCCACCCTGTGCTGTGACCGATGTTTTATATGTAGGCGGAGCACAGAAAACTCCACGCCGTACTGTGACTGATGTTTTATATGAAGGCGGAGCACAGAAAACTCCACCCTTTACTGTGACCGATGTTTTATATGAAGACGGAGCACAGAAAACTCCACCCTGTACTGTGACCGATGTTTTATATGGAGGCGGAGAAAAGAAAACTCCACCCCGTACTGTGACCGATGTTTTATATGGAGGCGGAGAAAAGAAAATTCCTCCCTGTACTGTGACCGATGTTTTATATGGAGGCGGAGCACAGGAAACTCCACCCTGTACTGTGAGCAACATTTTATATGGAGGCGGAGCAAAGAAAACTTCACCCCGTACTGTGACTGATGTTTTATGTGGAGGCGGGGCAAAAAATTCTCCACCCTGTACTGTGGCTGATGTTTTATATGGAGGCGGAGCATAGAAAACTCCACCCCGTGCTGTGACCAATGTTTTATAGGGAGGCGGAGCACAGGAAACTCCACCCTTTACTGTGACCGATGTTTTATATGAAGGCGGAGCACAGAAAACTCCTCCCTGTACTGTGACCGATGTTTTATATGTAGGCGGAGCAAAGAAAACTCCACCATGTACTGTGACCGATGTTTTATATGTAAGCGGAGCAAAAAAAACTCCATCCTGTACTGTGACCAATGTTTTATATGGAGGCGGAGCAAAGAAAACTCCACCCTGTACTTTGACCGATGTTTTATATGTAGGCGGAGCTAAGAAAACTCCCTGTACTGTGACCGATGTTTTATATGGAGGCGGAGCATAGAAAACTCCACCCTTTACTGTGACCGATGTTTTATATGAAGGCAGAGCACAGAAAACTCCACCCTGTACTGTGACCGATGTTTTATATGAAGGCGGAGCACAGAAAACTCCATCCTGTACTGTGACCGATGTTTTATATGGAGGCGGAGCTAAGAAAACTCCACCCTGTACTGTAAGCAACATTTTTATGGAGGCGGAGCAAAGAAAACTCCACCCTGTACCGTGACCGATGTTTTATTTGGAGGCGGAGCAACAAATTCTCCACCCTGTACTGTGACCGATGTTTTATATGGAGGCGGAGCAAAGAAAACTCCACCCTGTACTGTGACCGATGTTTTATATGGAGGCGGAGCAAAGAAAACTCCACCCTGTACTGTGACCGATGTTTTATATGGAGGCGGAGCACAGAAAACTCCTCCCTGTACTGTGACCGATGTTTTATATGGAGGCGGAGCACAGAAAACTCCACCCCGTACTGTGACCGATGTTTTATATGGAGGCGGAGCACAGAAAACTCCTCCTTGTACTGTGACCGATGTTTTATATGGAGGCGGAGCACAGAAAACTCCACCCCGTACTGTGACCGATGTTTTATATGGAGGCGGAGCACAGAAAACTCCACCCCGTACTGTGGCCGAATTTTTTTTATGAAGGCGGAGCACAGAAAACTCCACCCTGTACTGTGACCGATGTTTTATATGGAGGCGGAGCACAGAAAACTCCTCCCTGTACTGTGACCGATGTCTTATATGGAGGCGGAGCACAAAAAACTCCACCCCGTACTGTGGCCGAATTTTTTTTTATGAAGGCGGAGCACAGAAAACTCCACCCCGTACTGTGACCGATGTTTTATATGGAGGCGAAGCTCAGAAAACTCCACCCTGTACTGTAAGCAACATTTTTTATGGAGGCGGAGCAAAGAAAACTCCACCCTGTACCGTGACCGATGTTTTATTTGGAGGCGGAGCAAAGAAAACTCCACCCTGTTCTGTGACCGATGTTTTATATGGAGGCGGAGCACAGAAAACTCCACTCTGTACTGTGACCGATGTTTTATATGGAGGCGGAGCACAGAAAACTCCTCCCCGTACTCTGACCTATATTTTATATGGAGGCGGAGAAAAGAAAACTCTATACTGTACTGTGACCTAAATTTCATATGGAGGCAGAGCATAGAAAACTCCACCCTGTACTTTAATTGATGTTTTATATGGAGGCGGAGCAACGAATTCTCCACCCTGTACTGTGACCGATGTTTTATATGGAGGCGGAGCAAAGAAAACTCCACCCTGTACTGTGACCGATCTTTTATATGGAGGCGGAGCAAAGAAAGCTCCACCTTGTACTGTGACCGATGTTTTATATGAAGGCGGAGCAAAGAAAACTCCTCCCTGTACTGTGACCGATGTTTTATATGGAGGCGGAGCACAGTAAACTCCGCCTTGTATTGTGACCGATGTTTTATATGAAGACAGAGCACAGAAAACTCCACCCTGTACTGTGACTGATGTTTTATATGGAGGCGGAGCAAAGAAAACTCCACCCTGTACTGTGATCGATGTTTTATATGGAGGCGGAGCTCAGAAAACTCCACCCTGTACTGTGACCGATGTTTTATATGTAGGCGGAGTACAGAAAACTCCACCCTGTGCTGTGACCAATGTTTTATATGTAGGCGGAGCACAGAAAACTCCACCCTGTGCTGTGACCAATGTTTTATATGAAGGCGGAGCACAGAAAACTCCACCCCGTACTGTGACCGATGTTTTATATGGAGGCGAAGCAAAGAAAACTCCTCCCTGTACTGTGACCGATGTTTTATATGAAGGCGGAGCTCAGAAAACTCCACCCTGTACTGTGACCGATGTTTTATATGGAGGCGGAGCACAGAAAACTCCACCCCGTACTGTGACCGATGTTTTATATGGAGGCGAAGCTCAGAAAACTCCACCCTTTACTGTGACCGATGTTTTATATGGAGGCGGAGCACAGAAAACTCCTCCCTGTACTGTGACCGATGTTTTATATGGAGGCGGAGCACAAAAAACTCCACCCCGTACTGTGACCGATGTTTTATATGAAGGCGGAGCACAGAAAACTCCTCCCTGTACTGTGACCGATGTTTTATATGAAGGCGGAGCACAGAAAACTCCACCCTGTACTGTGACCGATGTTTTATATAGAGGCGGAGGACAGGAAACTCCACCCTGTACTGTAAGCAACATTTTTTATGGAGGCGGAGCAAAGAAAACTCCACCCTGTACCGTGACCGATGTTTTATTTGGAGGCGGGCAAAAAATTCTCCGCAGTGTACTGTGACCGATGTTTTATATGGAGGCGGAGCACAGAAAACTCCACCCCGTACTCTGACCTATATTTTATATGGAGGCGGAGAAAAGAAAACTCTATACTGTACTGTGACCTAAATTTCATATGGAGGCGGAGCATAGAAAACTCCACCCTGTACTTTGATTGATGTTTTATATGGAGGCGGAGCAACGAATTCTCCACCCTGTACTGTGACCGATGTTTTATATGGAGGCGGAGCAAAGAAAACTCCACCCTGTACTGTGACCGATGTTTTATATGGAGGCGGAGCAAAGAAAACTCCACCCTGTACTGTGACCGATGTTTTATATGGAGGCGGAGCACAGAAAACTCCTCCCTGTACTGTGACCAATGTTTTATATGGAGGCGGAGCACAGGAAAACTCCACCCCGTACTGTGACCGATGTTTTATATGGAGGCGGAGCACAGAAAACTCCTCCCTGTACTGTGACCGATGTTTTATATGGAGGCGGAGCACAGAAAACTCCACCCCGTACTGTGACCGATGTTTTATATGGAGGCGGAGCACAGAAAACTCCACCCCGTACTGTGGCCGAATTTTTTTTATGAAGGCGGAGCACAGAAAACTCCACCCTGTACTGTGACCGATGTTTTATATGGATGCGGAGCACAGATAACTCCACCCTGTACTGTGACCTATGTTTTATATGGAGGCGAAGCTCAGAAAACTCCACCCTGTACTGTAAGCAACATTTTTTATGGAGGCGGAGCAAAGAAAACTCCACCCTGTACCGTGACCGATGTTTTATTTGGAGGCGGAGCAAAGAAAACTCCACCCTGTACTGTGACCGATGTTTTATATGGAGGCGGAGCACAGAAAACTCCACCCTGTACTGTGACCGATGTTTTATATGGAGGCGGAGCACAGAAAACTCCACTCTGTACTGTGACCGATGTTTTATATGGAGGCGGAGCACAGAAAACTCCTCCCTGTACTGTGACCGATGTTTTATATGGAGGCGGAGCACAGAAAACTTCACCCCGTATTCTGACCTATATTTTATATGGAGGCGGAGAAAAGAAAACTCTATACTGTACTGTGACCTAAATTTCAAATGGAGGTGGAGCATAGAAAACTCCACCCTGTACTTTAATTGATGTTTTATATGGAGGCGGAGCAACGAATTCTCCACCCTGTACTGTGACCGATGTTTTATATGGAGGCGGAGCAAAGAAAACTCCACCCTGTACTGTGACCGATCTTTTATATGGAGGCGGAGCAAAGAAAGCTCCACCTTGTACTGTGACCGATGTTTTATATGAAGGCGGAGCAAAGAAAACTCCTCCCTGTACTGTGACCGATGTTTTATATGGAGGCGGAGCACAGTAAACTCCGCCTTGTATTGTGACCGATGTTTTATATGAAGACAGAGCACAGAAAACTCCACCCTGTACTGTGACTGATGTTTTATATGTAGGCGGAGCAAAGAAAACTCCACCCTGTACTGTGATCGATGTTTTATATGGAGGCGGAGCTCAGAAAACTCCACCCTGTACTGTGACCGATGTTTTATATGTAGGCGGAGCACAGAAAACTCCACCCTGTGCTGTGACCAATGTTTTATATGAAGGCGGAGCACAGAAAACTCCACCCTGTACTGTGACCGATGTTTTATATGAAGGCGGAGCACAGAAAACTCCACGCCGTACTGTGACCGATGTTTTATATGAAGACAGAGCACAGAAAACTCCACCCTGTACTGTGACTGATGTTTTATATGTAGGCGGAGCAAAGAAAACTCCACCCTGTACTGTGATCGATGTTTTATATGGAGACGGAGCTCAGAAAACTCCTCCCTGTACTGTGACCGATGTTTTATATGGAGGCGGAGCACAGAAAACTCCACCCCGTACTCTGACCTATATTTTATATGGAGGCGGAGAAAAGAAAACTCTATACTGTACTGTGACCTAAATTTCATATGGAGGTGGAGCATAGAAAACTCCACCCTGTACTTTAATTGATGTTTTATATGGAGGCGGAGCAACGAATTCTCCACCCTGTACTGTGACCGATGTTTTATATGGAGGCGGAGCAAAGAAAACTCCACCCTGTACTGTGACCGATCTTTTATATGGAGGCGGAGCAAAGAAAGCTCCACCTTGTACTGTGACCGATGTTTTATATGAAGGCGGAGCAAAGAAAACTCCTCCCTGTACTGTGACCGATGTTTTATATGGAGGCGGAGCACAGTAAACTCCGCCTTGTATTGTGACCGATGTTTTATATGAAGACAGAGCACAGAAAACTCCACCCTGTACTGTGACTGATGTTTTATATGTAGGCGGAGCAAAGAAAACTCCACCCTGTACTGTGATCGATGTTTTATATGGAGGTGGAGCTCAGAAAACTCCACCCTGTGCTGTGACCGATGTTTTATATGTAGGCGGATCACAGAAAACTCCACCCTGTGCTGTGACCGATGTTTTATATGAAGGCGGAGCACAGAAAACTCCACGCCGTACTGTGATCGATGTTTTATATGAAGGCGGAGCTCAGAAAACTCCTCCCTGTACTGTGATCGATGTTTTATATGAAGGCGGAGCACAGAAAACTCCACCTTTTACTATCACCGATGTTTTATATGGAGGCGGAGCACAGAAAACTCCACCCTGTACTGTGACCAATGTTTTATATGGAAGTGGAGAAAAGAAAACTCCTCCCTGTACTGTGATCGATGTTTTATATGGAGGCGGAGCACAGAAAACTCCACCCTGTACTGTGAGCAACATTTTATATGGAGGCGGAGCATAGAAAACTCCAACCCGTGCTGTGACCAATGTTTTATAGGGAGGCGGAGCACAGAAAACTCCACCCTGTACTGTGACCGATGTTTTATATGTAGGCGGAGCAAAGAAAACTCCACTCTGTGCTGTGACCGATGTTTTATATAGAGGCGGAGCACAGGAAACTCCACCCTGTACTGTAAGCAACATTTTTTATGGAGGCGGAGCAAAGAAAACTCCACCCTGTACCGTGACCGATGTTTTATTTGGAGGTGGAGCAATGAATTCTCCACCCTGTACTGTGACCGATGTTTTATATGGAGGCGGAGCAAAGAAAACTCCACCCTGTACTGTGACCGATGTTTTATATGGAGGCGGAGCACAGAAAACTCCTCCCTGTACTGTGACCGATGTTTTATATGGAGGCGGAGCACAGAAAACTCCACCCCGTACTGTGACCAATGTTTTATATGGAGGCGGAGCAAAGAAAACTCCACCCCGTACTGTGACCGATGTTTTATATGAAGGCGGAGCACAGAAAACTCCACCCTGTACTGTGACCGATGTTTTATATGAAGGCGGAGCTCAGAAAACTCCACCCTGTACTGTGACCGATGTTTTATATGGAGGCGGAGCACAGAAAACTCCACCCCGTACTGTGACCGATGTTTTATATGGAGGCGAAGCTCAGAAAACTCCACCCTTTACTGTGACCGATGTTTTATATGGAGGCGGAGCACAGAAAACTCCTCCCTGTACTGTGACCGATGTTTTATATGGAGGCGGAGCACAGAAAACTCCACCCCGTACTCTGACCTATATTTTATATGGAGGCGGAGAAAAGAAAACTCTATACTGTACTGTGACCTAAATTTCATATGGAGGCGGAGCATAGAAAACTCCACCCTGTACTTTGATGTTTTATATGGAGGCGGAGCAACGAATTCTCCACCCTGTACTGTGACCGATGTTTTATATGGAGGCGGAGCAAAGAAAACTCCACCCTGTACTGTGACCGATCTTTTATATGGAGGCGGAGCAAAAAAAGCTCCACCTTGTACTGTGACCGATGTTTTATATGAAGGCGGAGCAAAGAAAACTCCTCCCTGTACTGTGACCGATGTTTTATATGGAGGCGGAGCACAGTAAACTCCGCCTTGTATTGTGACCGATGTTTTATATGAAGACAGAGCAAAGAAAACTCCACCCTGTACTGTGACTGATGTTTTATATGTAGGCGGAGCAAAGAAAACTCCACCCTGTACTGTGATCGATGTTTTATATGGAGGCGGAGCTCAGAAAACTCCACGCCGTACTGTGATCGATGTTTTATATGAAGGCGGAGCACAGAAAACTCCTCCCTGTACTGTGATCGATGTTTTATATGAAGGCGGAGCACAGAAAACTCCACCTTTTACTATCACCGATGTTTTATATGGAGGCGGAGCACAGAAAACTCCACCCTGTACTGTGACCGATGTTTTATATGGAGGCGGAGAAAAGAAAACTCCTCCCTGTACTGTGATCGATGTTTTATATGGAGGCGGAGCACAGAAAACTCCACCCAGTACTGTGAGCAACATTTTATATGGAGGCGGAGCAAAGAAAACTTCACCCCGTACTGTGACTGATGTTTTATACGGAGGCGGGGCAAATAATTCTCACACTGTACTGTGGAAAATGTGGCTGATGTTTTATATGGAGGCGGAGCATAGAAAACTCCAACCCGTGCTGTGACCAATGTTTTATAGGGAGGCGGAGCACAGAAAACTCCACCCTGTACTGTGACCGATGTTTTATATGTAGGCGGAGCAAAGAAAACTCCACTCTGTGCTGTGACCGATGTTTTATATAGAGGCGGAGCACAGGAAACTCCACCCTGTACTGTAAGCAACATTTTTTATGGAGGCGGAGCAAAGAAAACTCCACCCTGTACCGTGACCGATGTTTTATTTGGAGGTGGAGCAATGAATTCTCCACCCTGTACTGTGACCGATGTTTTATATGGAGGCGGAGCAAAGAAAACTCCACCCTGTACTGTGACCGATGTTTTATATGGAGGCGGAGCACAGAAAACTCCTCCCTGTACTGTGACCGATGTTTTATATGGAGGCGGAGCACAGAAAACTCCACCCCGTACTGTGACCAATGTTTTATATGGAGGCGGAGCACAGAAAACTCCACCCCGTACTGTGACCGATGTTTTATATGAAGGCGGAGCACAGAAAACTCCACCCTGTACTGTGACCGATGTTTTATATGAAGGCGAAGCAAAGAAAACTCCTCCCTGTACTGTGACCGATGTTTTATATGAAGGCGGAGCAAAGAAAACTCCACCCTGTACTGTGACCGATGTTTTATATGGAGGCGGAGCACAGAAAACTCCACCCCGTACTGTGACCGATGTTTTATATGGAGGCGAAGCAAAGAAAACTCCTCCCTGTACTGTGACCGATGTTTTATATGAAGGCGGAGCTCAGAAAACTCCACCCTGTACTGTGACCGATGTTTTATATGGAGGCGAAGCTCAGAAAACTCCACCCTTTACTGTGACCGATGTTTTATATGGAGGCGGAGCACAGAAAACTCCTCCCTGTACTGTGACCGATGTTTTATATGGAGGCGGAGCACAAAAAACTCCACCCCGTACTGTGACCGATGTTTTATATGGAGGCGAAGCTCAGAAAACTCCACCCTTTACTGTGACCGATGTTTTATATGGAGGCGGAGCACAGAAAACTCCTCCCTGTACTGTGACCGATGTTTTATATGGAGGCGGAGCACAGAAAACTCCACCCCGTACTCTGACCTATATTTTATATGGAGGCGGAGAAAAGAAAACTCTATACTGTACTGTGACCTAAATTTCATATGGAGGCGGAGCATAGAAAACTCCACCCTGTACTTTGATGTTTTATATGGAGGCGGAGCAACGAATTCTCCACCCTGTACTGTGACCGATGTTTTATATGGAGGCGGAGCAAAGAAAACTCCACCCTGTACTGTGACCGATCTTTTATATGGAGGCGGAGCAAAAAAAGCTCCACCTTGTACTGTGACCGATGTTTTATATGAAGGCGGAGCAAAGAAAACTCCTCCCTGTACTGTGACCGATGTTTTATATGGAGGCGGAGCACAGTAAACTCCGCCTTGTATTGTGACCGATGTTTTATATGAAGACAGAGCAAAGAAAACTCCACCCTGTACTGTGACTGATGTTTTATATGTAGGCGGAGCAAAGAAAACTCCACCCTGTACTGTGATCGATGTTTTATATGGAGGCGGAGCTCAGAAAACTCCACGCCGTACTGTGATCGATGTTTTATATGAAGGCGGAGCACAGAAAACTCCTCCCTGTACTGTGATCGATGTTTTATATGAAGGCGGAGCACAGAAAACTCCACCTTTTACTATCACCGATGTTTTATATGGAGGCGGAGCACAGAAAACTCCACCCTGTACTGTGACCGATGTTTTATATGGAGGCGGAGAAAAGAAAACTCCTCCCTGTACTGTGATCGATGTTTTATATGGAGGCGGAGCACAGAAAACTCCACCCAGTACTGTGAGCAACATTTTATATGGAGGCGGAGCAAAGAAAACTTCACCCCGTACTGTGACTGATGTTTTATACGGAGGCGGGGCAAATAATTCTCACACTGTACTGTGGAAAATGTGGCTGATGTTTTATATGGAGGCGGAGCATAGAAAACTCCAACCCGTGCTGTGACCAATGTTTTATAGGGAGGCGGAGCACAGAAAACTCCACCCTGTACTGTGACCGATGTTTTATATGTAGGCGGAGCAAAGAAAACTCCACTCTGTGCTGTGACCGATGTTTTATATAGAGGCGGAGCACAGGAAACTCCACCCTGTACTGTAAGCAACATTTTTTATGGAGGCGGAGCAAAGAAAACTCCACCCTGTACCGTGACCGATGTTTTATTTGGAGGTGGAGCAATGAATTCTCCACCCTGTACTGTGACCGATGTTTTATATGGAGGCGGAGCAAAGAAAACTCCACCCTGTACTGTGACCGATGTTTTATATGGAGGCGGAGCACAGAAAACTCCTCCCTGTACTGTGACCGATGTTTTATATGGAGGCGGAGCACAGAAAACTCCACCCCGTACTGTGACCAATGTTTTATATGGAGGCGGAGCACAGAAAACTCCACCCCGTACTGTGACCGATGTTTTATATGAAGGCGGAGCACAGAAAACTCCACCCTGTACTGTGACCGATGTTTTATATGAAGGCGAAGCAAAGAAAACTCCTCCCTGTACTGTGACCGATGTTTTATATGAAGGCGGAGCAAAGAAAACTCCACCCTGTACTGTGACCGATGTTTTATATGGAGGCGGAGCACAGAAAACTCCACCCCGTACTGTGACCGATGTTTTATATGGAGGCGAAGCAAAGAAAACTCCTCCCTGTACTGTGACCGATGTTTTATATGGAGGCGGAGCACAAAAAACTCCACCCCGTACTGTGACCGATGTTTTATATGAAGGCGGAGCACAGAAAACTCCTCCCTGTACTGTGACCGATGTTTTATATGAAGGCGGAGCACAGAAAACTCCACCCTGTACTGTGACCGATGTTTTATATGAAGGCGGAGCACAGAAAACTCCACCCTGTACTGTGACCGATGTTTTATATAGAGGCGGAGGACAGGAAACTCCACCCTGTACTGTAAGCAACATTTTTTATGGAGGCGGAGCAAAGAAAACTCCACCCTGTACTGTGACCTATGTTTTATTTGGAGGCGGGCAAAAAATTCTCCGCAGTGTACTGTGACCGATGTTTTATATGGAGGCGGAGCACAGAAAACTCCACCCCGTACTCTGACCTATATTTTATATGGAGGCGGAGAAAAGAAAACTCTATACTGTACTGTGACCTAAATTTCATATGGAGGCGGAGCATAGAAAACTCCACCCTGTACTTTGATGTTTTATATGGAGGCGGAGCAACGAATTCTCCACCCTGTACTGTGACCGATGTTTTATATGGAGGCGGAGCAAAGAAAACTCCACCCTGTACTGTGACCTATGTTTTATATGGAGGCGGAGCAAAGAAAACTCCACCCTGTACTGTGACCGATGTTTTATATGGAGGCGGAGCACAGAAAACTCCTCCCTGTACTGTGACCGATGTTTTATATGGAGGCGGAGCACAGGAAAACTCCACCCCGTACTGTGACCGATGTTTTATATGGAGGCGGAGCACAGAAAACTCCACCCCGTACTGTGACCGATGTTTTATATGGAGGCGGAGCACAGAAAACTCCACCCCGTACTGTGACCGATGTTTTATATAGAGGCGGAGGACAGGAAACTCCACCCTGTACTGTGACCTATGTTTTATATAGAGGCGGAGGACAGGAAACTCCACCCTGTACTGTAAGCAACATTTTTTATGGAGGCGGAGCAAAGAAAACTCCACCCTGTACCGTGACCAATGTTTTATTTGGAGGCGGGCAAAAAATTCTCCGCAGTGTACTGTGACCGATGTTTTATATGGAGGCGGAGCACAGAAAACTCCACGCCGTACTGTGACCGATGTTTTATATGGAGGCGGAGCACAGAAAACTCCACCCCGTACTCTGACCTATATTTTATATGGAGGCGGAGAAAAGAAAACTCTATACTGTACTGTGACCTAAATTTCATATGGAGGCGGAGCATAGAAAACTCCACCCTGTACTTTGATTGATGTTTTATATGGAGGCGGAGCAACGAATTCTCCACCCTGTACTGTGACCGATGTTTTATATGGAGGCGGAGCAAAGAAAACTCCACCCTGTACTGTGACCGATCTTTTATATGGAGGCGGAGCAAAGAAAGCTCCACCTTGTACTGTGACCGATGTTTTATATGAAGGCGGAGCAAAGAAAACTCCTCCCTGTACTGTGACCGATGTTTTATATGGAGGCGGAGCACAGTAAACTCCGCCTTGTATGGTGACCGATGTTTTATATGAAGACAGAGCAAAGAAAACTCCACCCTGTACTGTGACTGATGTTTTATATGTAGGCGGAGCAAAGAAAACTCCACCCTGTACTGTGATCGATGTTTTATATGGAGGCGGAGCTCAGAAAACTCCACCCTGTGCTGTGACCGATGTTTTATATGTAGGCGGAGCACAGAAAACTCCACCCTGTGCTGTGACCGATGTTTTATATGAAGCGGAGCACAGAAAACTCCACCCTTTACTGTGACCGATGTTTTATATGAAGGCGGAGCACAGAAAACTCCACGCCGTACTGTGACCGATGTTTTATATGAAGGCGGAGCACAGAAAACTCCACCCTGTACTGTGACCGAAATTTCATATGGAGGCGGATCACAGAAAACTCCTCCCTGTACTGTGACCGATGTTTTATATAAAGGCGGAGCTCAGAAAACTCCACCCTGTACTGTGACCGATGTTTTATATGGAGGCGGAGCACAGAAAACTCCTCCCTGTACTGTGACTGATGTTTTATATGGAGGCGGAGCTAAGAAAACTCCACCCTGTACTGTGACCGATGTTTTATATGGAGGCGGAGCTCAGAAAACTCCACCCTGTACTGTGACTGATGTTTTATATGTAGGCGGAGCAAAGAAAACTCCATCCTGTACTGTGACCGATGTTTTATATGTAGGCGGAGCTCAGAAAACTCCTCCCTGTATTGTGACCGATGTTTTATATGGAGGCGGAGCTCAGAAAACTCCTCCCTGTACTGTGACCGATGTTTTATATGGAGGCGGAGCTCAGAAAACTCCTCCCTGTACTGTGACCGATGTTTTATATGGAGGCGGAGCTCAGAAAACTCCTCCCTGTACTGTGACCGATGTTTTATATGGAGGCGGAGCTCAGAAAACTCCTCCCTGTACTGTGATCGATGTTTTATATGGAGGCGGAGCTCAGAAAACTCCTCCCTGTACTGTGACCGATGTTTTATAGGGAGGCGGAGCTCAGAAAACTCCACCCTGTACTGTGACCCATGTTTACAGATTGATCACAGAATGGATTTTGGAATTGATTTGACTTCAGTCAGCGAATATTTTGCAGCATGCGGGTAAATTTTGCGGGGTCTCCACATACCGTGTAATGCACAATAGGATTAGGATGGCAGAGCATGCATACACTGCAGATACATGGACCAATCACAGCAATGTCCCCGGGGCTCATCCACATAGGATAGTCTCTATCAGATGCTATAACAGGGAGTCTCGCTGGAGGGACCTGAGTACACGGGGGAAGGGGCTCCCCACTATTATTGTAGTGCTCTGGTAATAGGAAGGTGCTCCCCACTATCATTGTAGTGCTCTGGTAACAGTCAGGAAGGTGCTCCCCACTATTATTGTAGTGCTCTGGTAATAGGAAGGTGCTCCCCACTATTATTGTAGTGCTCTGGTAATAGGAAGGTGCTCCCCACTATTATTGTAGTGCTCTGGTAATAGGAAGGGGCTCCCCACTATTATTGTAGTGCTCTGGTAATAGGAAGGGGCTCCCCACTATTATTGTAGTGCTCTGGTAATAGGAAGGGGCTCCCCACTATTATTGTAGTGCTCTGGTAATAGGAAGGGGCTCCCCACTATTATTGTAGTGCTCTGGTAATAGGAAGGGGCTCCCCACTATTATTGTAGTGCTCTGGTAATAGGAAGGTGCTCCCCACTATTATTGTAGTGCTCTGGTAATAGGAAGGGGCTCCCCACTATTATTGTAGTGCTCTGGTAATAGGAAGGGGCTCCCCACTATTATTGTAGTGCTCTGGTAATAGGAAGGGGCTCCCCACTATTATTGTAGTGCTCTGGTAATAGGAAGGTGCTCCCCACTATTATTGTAGTGCTCTGGTAATAGGAAGGGGCTCCCCACTATTATTGTAGTGCTCTGGTAATAGGAAGGGGCTCCCCACTATTATTGTAGTGCTCTGGTAATAGGAAGGGGCTCCCCACTATTATTGTAGTGCTCTGGTAATAGGAAGGTGCTCCCCACTATCATTGTAGTGCTCTGGTAACAGTCAGGAAGGTGCTCCCCACTATTATTGTAGTGCTCTGGTAATAGGAAGGTGCTCCCCACTATTATTGTAGTGCTCTGGTAATAGGAAGGTGCTCCCCACTATTATTGTAGTGCTCTGGTAATAGGAAGGGGCTCCCCACTATTATTGTAGTGCTCTGGTAATAGGAAGGGGCTCCCCACTATTATTGTAGTGCTCTGGTAATAGGAAGGGGCTCCCCACTATTATTGTAGTGCTCTGGTAATAGGAAGGGGCTCCCCACTATTATTGTAGTGCTCTGGTAATAGGAAGGGGCTCCCCACTATTATTGTAGTGCTCTGGTAATAGGAAGGTGCTCCCCACTATTATTGTAGTGCTCTGGTAATAGGAAGGGGCTCCCCACTATTATTGTAGTGCTCTGGTAATAGGAAGGGGCTCCCCACTATTATTGTAGTGCTCTGGTAATAGGAAGGGGCTCCCCACTATTATTGTAGTGCTCTGGTAATAGGAAGGTGCTCCCCACTATTATTGTAGTGCTCTGGTAATAGGAAGGGGCTCCCCACTATTATTGTAGTGCTCTGGTAATAGGAAGGGGCTCCCCACTATTATTGTAGTGCTCTGGTAATAGGAAGGGGCTCCCCGCACTCGCTGGGTCCTCCGGACTGGCCCCTGCCCAGCTGCCCACACGCCGGTTCTGACAGTGGAGGACCTTTACCCTGGCTGCAGATCACCTGTCCACCCACCTCTGCCTTACGAGATGTGACCCCTCTAAGCTGCTGAGGGAGGGAAGCTGAGAATGTATCTTCCCTGAACGTGTCCAGGAACCCAGAGAGTTAAAGGGGCCCCTGCCTGCTTCTGAGCATGGAGAGTGAGAGGGCCCTCCACCCTGCTACACTGGAATTTTAGAAGGATATGAGGGGCTTCACTTAGACCTCCAGGGGGGTCACTGTACTAAATTTGGGTAAAATTTCTCCCCTTATCTCATTGAAGGCTCATACTGAGAAATTCCCATTGTTGTGAACACACAGCTGGGAAATGGGGTGAAGCATGCTGGTGGGCCCCGGGGACAGTGCCCCCTATCTGCAGATACCACCCAGGTGTGACAGGTCTGCTAGAAGCTGCAGAATCTGAAATACAGAAGCAGCTTTAGAATGGATTTCACTCTCTTATTTCTGTGTCGCTCCAGACAACATGTGCCATATCTGTTCCATGAATAATCCGCTTGGTGGGCTTACTCCAAACTCTGGACACTGATTGGTGGAGGGGTCGGTGTAGTGCGGATACGTCCGGTGGCCCCTCAGTAGAGGAGTGCTGTTATGTACAGCAATGGTGGTCACCCAACACTCCTCAGTGTGTGCCCGCCCCCAGACCAACAGAAATGATGTTATCAGATTCCAGTATTGCATCATGGGAGGGAAGAACCAAAGACGAGAGACTTCCTTACATTTCACTGAAAACAATAGACAGGGGGCGCCACTATCTAAGTGTAGATTATATTGGACCATATAAAAGAGTTAAATTCCACTCCCATGTTTAGATATAGGACATTTATGGACTTACCCACTGTTATCCCCCTTCCCCCCTCCCCTTCCTCCGCTCTCCCACCTCCTCCCCTCTCCTTCCTCTCCGCCCCCTTCCTCCCCTCTCCTTCTTCTCTGCCCCCCTCCCCTCTCCTTCTTCTCTGCCCCCTTCCCCCTCCCCCTCTTCCTCACCTCTCCCACCTCCTCCCCTCTCCTTCCTCTTCGCCCCCTTCCTCCCCCTCTCCTTCCTCTCCGCTCCTTCCTCCCCTCTCCCCCCTTCCTCCCCCTTTACCCCCCTACCTCCCCTCTCCTTCCTCTCCCCCCTTCCTCCCCTCTCCTTCCTCCACTCTCCCCCCTTCTTCCCCCTTTACCCTCTTCCTCCCTTCTCCTTCCTCTCCACCCCCTTCCCCCCCTCTCCCCCCACTTCCTCTCCGCCCCCTTCCTCCCCCTCTCCTTCCTTTCCGCCCCCCCTCTCCTTCCTCTCCGCCCCCTTCCTCCCCTCTCCTTCCTCTCCGCCCCCTTCCTCCCCCTCTCCTTCCTCTCCGCCCCCTTCCTCCCCTCTCCACCCCCTTCCTCCCCTCTCCTTCCTCTCCACCCCCTTCCCCCCCTCTCCTTCCTCTCCGCCCCCTTCCTCCCCTCTCCCCCCCTTCCTCCCCTCTCCTTCCTTCCCTCTCCCACTACCCACCTCTCCTTCCTCTCCGCCCCCTTCCTCCCCTCTCCTTCCTCTTTGCCCCCTTCCTCCCCCTCTCCTTCCTCTCCCCCACCTTTCTCCCCTCTCCTTCCTCTCCGCCCCCCCTCCCCTTCCTCTCCGCCCCCCTCCCCTTCCTCCCTCTCCCCCCCCTTCCTCCCTCTCCCCCCTTCCTCCCCTCTCCCTTCTACTTCCTCTCTGCCCCCCTCCCTCTCCTTCCTCTCCGCCCTCTTCCTCCCCACTCCTTCCTCTCCCCCGTTCCTCCCTTCTACTTCCTCTCTGCCCCCTTCCCCTCTCCTTCCTCTCCGCCCCCTCCCCCCCTTTCCGCCCCCTTCCTCCCCTCTCCTTCCTCTCCGCCACTCCCCCCCTCTCCTTCCTCTCCGCCCCCTTCCTCCCCTCTCCTTCCACTCTGCCCCCCCCTTCCTCCCTCTCCCCCCTTTCTCCCCTCTCCTTGCACCATTTCATACTTTTTGTCATTACATTTCATACCGCTGATGACTTTCAGTGAGGACTGTCTGTGATGGCCTCAGCACCAATCAGAAAGCAGCTGAAGAATGAATCAATTTCAGATGGAAATGATAATAATCGGTTTTATAGGAGGCTCATTTCCCGTCCTCGCTGCGTCTTTTATCATTGTCATCCTCCATGTTAGAGATCTAGTGTCACATTCTTCCTCCAATTATACATTGTATTCACTTATTACCTTTTGTAATACTTGCCCTTCCCTTTTAGATTGTAAGCTCTTGTGACCAGGACCTGGGAACTCTACTGTCCCCCTTTATATTGTACAGCGCTGCACAAACTGTTGGCGCCATAGAAATCCTGTATAATAATGAGGGACATTTTCTTCTCTGATTTCGGCACAATGTATGGAAAATACGCACAGAACAATATGGCGTCTCCCGCGCCAACCCAGAAACAATGGCCGATCTCCGTATAATGAGGTTCTGGATGAGTACCGAGGACAATAGGCAGGGCAGTGCAGGTACAGCCCACAAGGGGGCAGCAGGAGCCGACTCCCCAGACACCATTCATATGGCCACCAGCAGCCAATCAGCATTGTGCCGGGTGTCCTGCGGGTGACCACAGTAAAGGCGAGATATCATTCATCCCGCAGTCCCCTCATATGTCACCGGCTGACAGCCGCCAGCGTGCCAATTCATTCAATTAGTAATCAATTAGCTTGTTACTATCGCATGTAATGAGCTTTTTATAGAGAGGAGAGAGCAGCTGGTCAGTGATAAAAGTGCCATTAATAAATTGTTCCACCCCCCCCCCCCCCAAAACACCGACCCCCCCAACGTCTGGCGGAATTACTGCGCCTTTTCACATGACAAAACCTCATTTCTCCCCGGAGGGATCCGACCATCAATCCTTCTGTCTGCCCGACACCTCCTCCAATCTATAGGTATTGTACTTCTATATACAGTATAGCTCCAACATATACCGCAGTGCTGTACAGAGAACACCAGAGGAGCTTACACTCTAATGCCCCCTCCTCCACAGTCACACACTATTATTATTATACATTTATATAGCTCCAACATATACCACAGTGCTGTACAGAGAACACCAGAGGAGCTTACACTCTAATGTCCCCTCCTCCACAGACACACTATTATTATTATACATTTATATAGCTCCAACATATACCACAGTGCTGTACAGAGAACACCAGAGGAGCTTACACTCTAATGCCCCCTCCTCCACAGTCACACACTATTATTATTATTATACATTTATATAGCTCCAACATATACTGCAGTGCTGTACAGTGAGCAGAGGGGTTTTTGGGGACAGTCGGGTGACAGGGAAGGGTTGAGGGCTGTAGAAAGGCAGGAAACTGTTGGAGGCAAAAGATGGATAGGGAGGGTTAGGGGCAGTAGAGGGATAGTTGGGGGCAGTAGAGGGACAGGGATGGGTTGGGGGCAGTAAAGGGACAGGGAAGGGTTGGGGGCAGTAGAGGGATGAGTGAGGGTTGGAGCAGTAGAGGGATGGGTTGGGGCAGTAGAGGGACAGGGATGGGTTGGGGGCAGCAAAGGGACAGGGAAGGGTTGGGGGCAGTAGAGGGACGAGTGAGGGTTGTGGCAGTAGAGGGATGGGTTGGGGCAGTAGAGGGACAGGGATGGGTTGGGGGCAGTAAAGGGACAGGGAAGGGTTGGGGGCAGTAGAGGGACAGGGAAGAGTTAGGGGGAGTAGAGGGATGGTTGGGGGCAGTAGAGGGACAGTGATGGGTCGGGGGCAGTAGAGGGACAGTGATGGGTCAGGGGCAGTAGAGGGACAGGGAAGGGTTGGGGGCAGTAGAGGGACAGAGAAGGGTTGGGGGCAGTAGTGGGACAGGGATGGTTGGGGCAGTGGAAGGACAGGGAAGATTTGGGGGCAGTAGAAGGACAGTGATGGGTCGGGGGCAATAGAGGGACAGGGAAGATTTAGGGGCAGGAGAGAGACAGTGATTGGTTGGGGGCAGTAGAGGGACAGTGATGGGTCGGGGCTGTAGAGGATCAGGTAAGGGTTGGGGGCAGTAGAGGGACAGGGAAGGGTTGGGGGCAGTAGAGGGGCATGGAAGGGTTGGGGGTAGTAGAGTGACAGGGATGGTTGGGGGCAGTAGAGGGACAGGAAGGGTTGGGGCAGTAGAGGGACAGGAATGGTTATGGGCAGTAGAGGGACTGGGATGGGTTGGGGCAGTAGAGGGACAGGGATGTTTGGGGCAGTAGAGGGACAGGGAAGATTTGGGGGCAGTAGAAGGACAGGGAAGATTTGGGGGCAGTAGAGGGACAGGGAAGATTTGGGGGCAGGAGAGATTTAGAGAGACAGGGATGGTTGGGGCAATGGAGGGACAGGGAAATTTGGGGGAAGTAGAGGGACAGTGATGGGTCAGGGTCAGTAGAGGGACAGGGAAGATTTGGGGACAGGAGAGAGACAGTGATTGGTCGGGGGCAGTAGAGGGACAGGGAAGGCTTGGGGGCAGTAGAGGGACAGTGATGGGTCGGGGGCTGTAGAGGGACAAGTAAGGGTTGGAGGCAGTAGAGGGACAGGGAAGGGTTGGGGGCAGTAGAGGGACAGGGGAGGGTTGGGGGTAGTAGAGTGACAGGGATGGTTGGGGGCAGTATAGGGGCAGGAATGGTTGGGGGCAGTAGAGGGACTGGGATGGGTTGGGGGCAGTAGAGGGACAGTGATGGGTTAGGGCGGGAGAGGGACAGGGAAGGGTTGGGGCAATAGAGGGACAGGGATGTGTTGGGGGCAGTAGAGGGATGGTTGGGGCAGTAGATGGACAGAACATGGTTGGGGGCAATAGAGGGATGGTTGGGGCAGTGGAGGGACAGGGAAGGGTTGAGGCAGTAGAGGGACAGCGAAGGGTTGTGGGCAGTAGAGGGACAGGGATGGTTGGGGCAGTGGAGGGACAGGGAACATTTGGGGGAAGTAGAGGGACAGCGAAGGGTTGTGGGCAGTAGAGGGACAGGGAAGGGTTGGGGCAGTAGAGGGATGGTTGGGGCAGTAGAGGGACATTTGGTGGTGTAGATCTTCAGAGCGAGGTGTGAAGGGCTCTTTGTGCCGGGTGGTGAATTGTAGTCAATGAGAGTAGAGGGACAGGGATGGGTTGGGGCAGTAGATGTACAGGGATGGGTTGGGGTAGTAGAGGGATGGTGGGGGCAGTAGAGGGATTATTGGGGCAGTACAGGGAAGAGTTGGGGCAGTAGAGGGATGTTTGGGGCAGTAGAGGGACATTTGGCGGTGTAGATCTTCGGAGCGAGGTGTGAAGGGCTCTTTGTGCCGGGTGGTGAATTGTAGTCAATGACAGTAGAGGGACAGGGATGAGTTGGGGCAGTAGAGGGATGGTTTGGGGGCAGTAGAGGGATGGTTGGATCAGTACAGGGAAGAGTTGGGGCAGTAGAGGGATGTTTGGGGCAGTAGAGGGACATTTGGCGGTGTAGATCTTCGGAGCGAGGTGTGAAGGGCTCTTTGTGCCGGGTGGTGAATTGTAGTCAATGACAGTAGATGTACAGGGATGGTTGGGGCAGTAGAGGGATGGTTTGGGGGCAGTAGAGGGATGGTTGAGGCAGTACAGGGAAGAGTTGGGGCAGTAGAGGGATGGTTGGGGCAGTAGAGGGACATTTGGCGGTGTAGATCTTCGGAGCGAGGTGTGAAGGGCTCTTTGTGCCGGGTGGTGAATTGTAGTCAATGACAGTAGATGTACAGGGATGGTTGGGGCAGTAGAGGAATGGTTTGGGGGCAGTAGAGGGATGGTTGAGGCAGTACAGGGAAGAGTTGGGGCAGTAGAGGGATGGTTGGGGCAGTAGAGGGACATTTGGCGGTGTAGATCTTCGGAGCGAGGTGTGAAGGGCTCTTTGTGCCGGGTGGTCAATTGTAGTCAATGTGCCGGGTGGTGAATTGTAGTCATTGACAGTAGAGGGACAGGGATGGGTTGGGGCAGTAGATGTACAGGGATGGTTGGGACAGTAGAGGGATGGTGTTGGGGCAGTAGAGGGACATTTGGCGGTGTAGATCTTCAGAGCGAGGTGTGAAGGGCTCTCTGTGCCGGGTGGTGAATTGTAGTCAATGTGCCGGGTGGTGAATTGTAGTCATTGACAGTAGGGGGATGGGTTGGGGGTAGTAGATGTACAGGGATGGGTTGGGGCAGTACAGGGAAGAGTTGGGGCAGTAGATTGATGGTGTTGGGGCAGTAGATGTACAGGGATGGTTGGGGCAGTAGAGGGATGGTGTTGGGGCAGTAGAGGGACATTTGGCGGTGTAGATCTTCAGAGCGAGGTGTGAAGGGCTCTTTGTGCCGGGTGGTGAATTGTAGTCAATGACAGTAGAGGGATGGGTTGGGGGCAGTACAGGGAAGAGTTGGGGCAGTAGAGGGATGGTTGGGGCAGTAGATGTACAGGGAAGAGTTGGGGCAGTAGAGGGATGGTGTTGGGGCATTAGAGGGACATTTGGCGGTGTAGATCTTCAGAGCGAGGTGTAAAGGGCTCTTTGTGTTGCTTGGTGAATTGTAGTCAATGACAGTAGAGGGACAGGGAAGGGTTGGGGCTGTAGATATACAGGGATGGTTGGGGCAGTAGAGGGACATTTGGCGGTGTAGATCTTCAGAGCGAGGTGTGAAGGGCTCTTTGTGCCGGGTGGTGAATTGTAGTCAATTATAGTAGAGGGATGGGTTGGGGGCAGTAGATGTACAGGGAAGGGTTGGGGCAGTACAGGGATGGTTGGGGCAGTAGAGGGACATTTGGCAGTGTAGATCTTCAGAGTGAGGTGTGAAGGGCTCTTTGTGCCGGGTGGTGAATTGTAGTCAATGACAGTAGAGAGACAGTGATGGGTTGGGGCAGTAGATGTACAGGGATGGTTTGGGGCAGTACAGGGAAGAGTTGGGGCAGTAGAGGGATGGTGTTGGGGCAGTAGAGGGACATTTGGCGGTGTAGATCTTCGGAGCAAGGTGTGAAGGGCTCTTTGTGCCAGGTGGTGAATTGTAGTCATTGACAGTAGGGGGATGGGTTGGGGGCAGTAGATGTACAGGGATGGGTCGGGGCAGTAGAGGGATGAGTTGGGGCAGTAGAGGGATGGTGTTGGGGCAGTAGAGGGACATTTGGCGGTGTAGATCTTCGGAGCGAGGTGTGAAAGGCTCTTTGTGCCAGGTGGTGAATTGTAGTCAATGACAGAAGAGGGACAGGGATGAGTTAGGGCAGTAGATGTACAGGGATAGTTGGGTCGGTAGAGGGATGGTTTGGGGGCAGTAGAGGGATGGTTGGGGCAGTACAGGGAAGAGTTGGGGCAGTAGAGGGACATTTGGCGGTGTAGATCTTCGGAGCGAGGTGTGAAGGGCACTTTGTGCCAGGTGGTGAATTGTAGTCATTGACAGTAGGGGGATGGGTTGGGGGCAGTAGATGTACAGGGATGGTTTGGGGCAGTACAGGGAAGAGTTGGGGCAGTAGAGGGAGGGTTGGGGCAGTAGAGGGAGGGTTGGGGCAGTAGAGGGACATTTGGCTGGGTAGATCTTCGGAGCGAGGTGTGAAGGGCACTTCGTGCCAGGTGGTGAATTGTAGTCATTGACAGTAGGGGGATGGGTTGGGGGCAGTAGATGTACAGGGATGGTTGGGGCAGTAGAGGGATGGTTTGGGGGCAGTAGAGGGATGGTTGGGGCAGTACAGGGAAGAGTTGGGGCAGTAGAGGGACATTTGGCGGTGTAGATCTTCGGAGCGAGGTGTGAAGGGCTCTTTGTGCTGGGTGGTGAATTGTAGTCAATGACAGTAGAGGGACAGGGATGGGTTGGGGCAGTAGATGTACAGGGATGGGTTGGGGCAGTAGATGTACAGGGATGGGTTGGGGCAGTAGATGTACAGGGATGGTTGGGGAAGTAGAGGGATGGTGTTGGGGCAGTAGAGGGACATTTGGCGGTGTAGATTTTCAGAGCAAGGTGTGAAGGGCTCTCTGTGCCGGGTGGTGAATTGTAGTCAATGTGCCGGGTGGTGAATTGTAGTCATTGACAGTAGGGGGATGGGTTGGGGACAGTAGATGTACAGGGATGGGTTGGGGCAGTACAGGGAAGAGTTGGGGCAGTAGAGGGATGGTGTTGGGGCAGTAGAGGGACATTTGGCGGTGTAGATCTTCAGAGCGAGGTGTGAAGGGCTCTTTGTGGCAGGTGGTGAATTGTAGTCAATGACAGTAGAGGGATGGGTTGGGGGCAGTAGATTTACAGGGAAGGGTTGAGGCAGTACAGGGATGGTTGGGGCAGTAGAGGGACATTTGGCGGTGTAGATCTTCGGAGTGAGGTGTGAAGTGCTCTTTGTGCCAGGTGGTGAATTGTAGTCAATGACAGTAGAGGGACAGTGATGGGTTTGGGCAGTAGATGTACAGGGATGGGTTGGGGGCAGTACAGGGAAGAGTTGGGGCAGTAGAGGGATGGTTGGGGCAGTAGATGTACAGGGAAGAGTTGGGGCAGTAGAGGGATGGTGTTGGGGCATTAGAGGGACATTTGGCGGTGTAGATCTTCAGAGCGAGGTGTAAAGGGCTCTTTGTGTTGCTTGGTGAATTGTAGTCAATGACAGTAGAGGGACAGGGAAGGGTTGGGGCTGTAGATATACAGGGATGGTTGGGGCAGTAGAGGGACATTTGGCGGTGTAGATCTTCAGAGCGAGGTGTGAAGGGCTCTTTGTGCCGGGTGGTGAATTGTAGTCAATTATAGTAGAGGGATGGGTTGGGGGCAGTAGATGTACAGGGAAGGGTTGGGGCAGTACAGGGATGGTTGGGGCAGTAGAGGGACATTTGGCAGTGTAGATCTTCAGAGTGAGGTGTGAAGGGCTCTTTGTGCCGGGTGGTGAATTGTAGTCAATGACAGTAGAGGGATGGGTTGGGGACAGTAGATGTACAGGGAAGAGTTGGGGCAGTAGAGGGATGGTTGGGGCAGTAGAGGGATGGTGTTGGGGCAGTAGAGGGACATTTGGCAGTGTAGATCTTCAGAGTGAGGTGTGAAGGGCTCTTTGTGCCGGGTGGTGAATTGTAGTCAATGACAGTAGAGGGATGGGTTGGGGACAGTAGATGTACAGGGAAGAGTTGGGGCAGTAGAGGGATGGTTGGGGCAGTAGAGGGATGGTGTTGGGGCAGTAGAGGGACATTTGGCGGTGTAGATCTTCAGAGCGAGGTGTGAAGGGCTCTTTGTGCCGGGTGGTGAATTGTAGTCAATTATAGTAGAGGGATGGGTTGGGGGCAGTAGATGTACAGGGAAGGGTTGGGGCAGTACAGGGATGGTTGGGGCAGTAGAGGGACATTTGGCAGTGTAGATCTTCAGAGTGAGGTGTGAAGGGCTCTTTGTGCCGGGTGGTGAATTGTAGTCAATGACAGTAGAGGGATGGGTTGGGGACAGTAGATGTACAGGGAAGAGTTGGGGCAGTAGAGGGATGGTTGGGGCAGTAGAGGGATGGTGTTGGGGCAGTAGAGGGACATTTGGCAGTGTAGATCTTCAGAGTGAGGTGTGAAGGGCTCTTTGTGCCGGGTGGTGAATTGTAGTCAATGACAGTAGAGGGATGGGTTGGGGACAGTAGATGTACAGGGAAGAGTTGGGGCAGTAGAGGGATGGTTGGGGCAGTAGAGGGATGGTGTTGGGGCAGTAGAGGGACATTTGGCGGTGTAGATCTTCAGAGCGAGGTGTGAAGGGCTCTTTGTGCCGGGTGGTGAATTGTAGTCAATTATAGTAGAGGGATGGGTTGGGGGCAGTAGATGTACAGGGAAGGGTTGGGGCAGTACAGGGATGGTTGGGGCAGTAGAGGGACATTTGGCAGTGTAGATCTTCAGAGTGAGGTGTGAAGGGCTCTTTGTGCCGGGTGGTGAATTGTAGTCAATGACAGTAGAGGGATGGGTTGGGGACAGTAGATGTACAGGGAAGAGTTGGGGCAGTAGAGGGATGGTTGGGGCAGTAGAGGGATGGTGTTGGGGCAGTAGAGGGACATTTGGCAGTGTAGATCTTCAGAGTGAGGTGTGAAGGGCTCTTTGTGCCGGGTGGTGAATTGTAGTCAATGACAGTAGAGGGATGGGTTGGGGACAGTAGATGTACAGGGAAGAGTTGGGGCAGTAGAGGGATGGTTGGGGCAGTAGAGGGATGGTGTTGGGGCAGTAGAGGGACATTTGGCGGTGTAGATCTTCAGAGCGAGGTGTGAAGGGCTCTTTGTGCCGGGTGGTGAATTGTAGTCAATTATAGTAGAGGGATGGGTTGGGGGCAGTAGATGTACAGGGAAGGGTTGGGGCAGTACAGGGATGGTTGGGGCAGTAGAGGGACATTTGGCAGTGTAGATCTTCAGAGTGAGGTGTGAAGGGCTCTTTGTGCCGGGTGGTGAATTGTAGTCAATGACAGTAGAGGGATGGGTTGGGGACAGTAGATGTACAGGGAAGAGTTGGGGCAGTAGAGGGATGGTTGGGGCAGTAGAGGGATGGTGTTGGGGCAGTAGAGGGACATTTGGCAGTGTAGATCTTCAGAGTGAGGTGTGAAGGGCTCTTTGTGCCGGGTGGTGAATTGTAGTCAATGACAGTAGAGGGATGGGTTGGGGACAGTAGATGTACAGGGAAGAGTTGGGGCAGTAGAGGGATGGTTGGGGCAGTAGAGGGATGGTGTTGGGGCAGTAGAGGGACATTTGGCGGTGTAGATCTTCAGAGCGAGGTGTGAAGGGCTCTTTGTGCCGGGTGGTGAATTGTAGTCAATTATAGTAGAGGGATGGGTTGGGGGCAGTAGATGTACAGGGAAGGGTTGGGGCAGTACAGGGATGGTTGGGGCAGTAGAGGGACATTTGGCAGTGTAGATCTTCAGAGTGAGGTGTGAAGGGCTCTTTGTGCCGGGTGGTGAATTGTAGTCAATGACAGTAGAGGGATGGGTTGGGGACAGTAGATGTACAGGGAAGAGTTGGGGCAGTAGAGGGATGGTTGGGGCAGTAGAGGGATGGTGTTGGGGCAGTAGAGGGACATTTGGCAGTGTAGATCTTCAGAGTGAGGTGTGAAGGGCTCTTTGTGCCGGGTGGTGAATTGTAGTCAATGACAGTAGAGGGATGGGTTGGGGACAGTAGATGTACAGGGAAGAGTTGGGGCAGTAGAGGGATGGTTGGGGCAGTAGAGGGATGGTGTTGGGGCAGTAGAGGGACATTTGGCGGTGTAGATCTTCAGAGCGAGGTGTGAAGGGCTCTTTGTGCCGGGTGGTGAATTGTAGTCAATTATAGTAGAGGGATGGGTTGGGGGCAGTAGATGTACAGGGAAGGGTTGGGGCAGTACAGGGATGGTTGGGGCAGTAGAGGGACATTTGGCAGTGTAGATCTTCAGAGTGAGGTGTGAAGGGCTCTTTGTGCCGGGTGGTGAATTGTAGTCAATGACAGTAGAGGGATGGGTTGGGGACAGTAGATGTACAGGGAAGAGTTGGGGCAGTAGAGGGATGGTTGGGGCAGTAGAGGGATGGTGTTGGGGCAGTAGAGGGACATTTGGCAGTGTAGATCTTCAGAGTGAGGTGTGAAGGGCTCTTTGTGCCGGGTGGTGAATTGTAGTCAATGACAGTAGAGGGATGGGTTGGGGACAGTAGATGTACAGGGAAGAGTTGGGGCAGTAGAGGGATGGTTGGGGCAGTAGAGGGATGGTGTTGGGGCAGTAGAGGGACATTTGGCGGTGTAGATCTTCAGAGCGAGGTGTGAAGGGCTCTTTGTGCCGGGTGGTGAATTGTAGTCAATTATAGTAGAGGGATGGGTTGGGGGCAGTAGATGTACAGGGAAGGGTTGGGGCAGTAGAGGGATGGTGTTGGGGCATTAGAGGGACATTTGGCGGTGTAGATCTTCAGAGCGAGGTGTGAAGGGCTCTTTGTGTTGCTTGGTGAATTGTAGTCAATGACAGTAGAGGGACAGGGAAGGGTTGGGGCTGTAGATATACAGGGATGGTTGGGGCAGTAGAGGGACATTTGGCGGTGTAGATCTTCAGAGCGAGGTGTGAAGGGCTCTTTGTGCCGGGTGGTGAATTGTAGTCAATTATAGTAGAGGGATGGGTTGGGGGCAGTAGATGTACAGGGATGGTTGGGGCAGTAGAGGGACATTTGGCAGTGTAGATCTTCAGAGTGAGGTGTGAAGGGCTCTTTGTGCCGGGTGGTGAATTGTAGTCAATGACAGTAGAGGGATGGGTTGGGGACAGTAGATGTACAGGGAAGAGTTGGGGCAGTAGAGGGATGGTTGGGGCAGTAGAGGGATGGTGTTGGGGCAGTAGAGGGACATTTGGCAGTGTAGATCTTCAGAGTGAGGTGTGAAGGGCTCTTTGTGCCGGGTGGTGAATTGTAGTCAATGACAGTAGAGGGATGGGTTGGGGACAGTAGATGTACAGGGAAGAGTTGGGGCAGTAGAGGGATGGTTGGGGCAGTAGAGGGATGGTGTTGGGGCAGTAGAGGGACATTTGGCGGTGTAGATCTTCAGAGCGAGGTGTGAAGGGCTCTTTGTGCCGGGTGGTGAATTGTAGTCAATTATAGTAGAGGGATGGGTTGGGGGCAGTAGATGTACAGGGAAGGGTTGGGGCAGTACAGGGATGGTTGGGGCAGTAGAGGGACATTTGGCGGTGTAGATCTTCAGAGCGAGGTGTGAAGGGCTCTTTGTGCCGGGTGGTGAATTGTAGTCAATGACAGTAGAGGGATGGGTTGGGGACAGTAGATGTACAGGGAAGAGTTGGGGCAGTACAGGGATGGTTGGGGCAGTAGAGGGACATTTGGCGGTGTAGATCTTCAGAGCGAGGTGTGAAGGGCTCTTTGTGCCGGGTGGTGAATTGTAGTCAATGACAGTAGAGGGATGGGTTGGGGACAGTAGATGTACAGGGAAGGGTTGGGGCAGTACAGGGATGGTTGGGGCAGTAGAGGGACATTTGGCAGTGTAGATCTTCAGAGTGAGGTGTGAAGGGCTCTTTGTGCCGGGTGGTGAATTGTAGTCAATGACAGTAGAGGGATGGGTTGGGGACAGTAGATGTACAGGGAAGAGTTGGGGCAGTAGAGGGATGGTTGGGGCAGTAGAGGGATGGTGTTGGGGCAGTAGAGGGACATTTGGCGGTGTAGATCTTCAGAGCGAGGTGTGAAGGGCTCTTTGTGCCGGGTGGTGAATTGTAGTCAATGACTCGGTACATTAACTCTTGGAGGAAGAGCAGAGTCAGTAATGAGGCGATGGGCTTCTGTCTTGTATTCCATTTATCATCCTGTTTGCTGCAATCTCATATCCTTTTATCTGTAGTGCTCCTGTCACCAGCGCCGGTATAAATCACTCGTCACCCTGTTAAGGGTCAGGGGCTGGCATCATTATTGACAAATTAGGGTCCCTGTTAGTGTCTCCCTGGCTGGCCCTGGAAGTGTTCTCATTACCATATCAATGGCAGAGGGAGATAATTAATAATTAGACTCTTAACCCCCTGGACACGCGGTGGAGGGGGTATCAGTAGATCTCTGGCCTGGAAATCCGTCAATAAGACGGACAGAGGAGGATATATGAAGCTGGAATGGTTGCTGGTGATTTCCAGGGACAATAGGCGCAGCCCTCGCTAATCCGCCAGATAAACGCCATTTATCGTCTCGGCTCGCAGATGAAATAAAAATATTGTCATTGTGATCTGCGCTCAGCCCAATGAGCTCATTATACATTCATTGGGGCGGGTTATCAGCCAGATCTGTAATTTCTATGTAAATGAGCCATTATCTAGTCATTATGAGGTGCGATCATCCCCTCGGAGGTGATACAATGTATCTGATAGAGGAAATCTTCCCGTCCCTCTGTACATGGGGTACCTTGTATGTTCTGCATCACTGAGCCCCATATTAAAGCTGCACAGACACCGGGGGCACTGCACCATGCCATGTTATTGGTTTTATCAGGACTACCCCGGGGCCCCTGAGTCCTGCAATCTCATAACCGCTTGGAGCCTCTGAGTCTTGGCACCTAATAATTCCAGGGGGCCTCTGAGTCCTGGCATCTCATTACCCTTGGGGACCCTGAGTCCTGGCACCTCATAGCACCTCATAGCCCCTGGGTGCCCCTTTGTCCTGGCACCTCATTACCTCTCGGGGCCCCTGAGTCCTGGCATCTCATTACCCTTGGGGACCCTGTGTCCTGGTACCTCACCTCATAACCCCTGGGGGCCCCTGAGTCCTGGCATCTCATTACCTTTCTGGGCCCTGTGTCCTGGCACCTCATTACCCTTGGGGGCCCTGTGTCCTAGCACCTCATAACCCCTGGGTGCCCCTTTGTCCTGGCACCTCATTACCCTTGGGGGCCCCTGAGTCCTGGCATTTCATTACCCTTGGGGGCATCCCTGTGCCCCAGCACTCCATAACCCCTGGGGGGCCCCGAGTCCTGGCATCTCATTACCCTTGGGGGCCCTGTGTCCTGGCACCTCATAACCCCTGGGGGCCCCTGAGTCCTGGCATCTCATTACCCTTCGGGGCCCTGTGTCCTGGCACCTCATAACCCCTGGGGGCCCCTGAGTCCAGGCATCTCATTACCCTTGGGGACATCCCTGTGTCCCAGCACTCCACAACCCCAGGGGGCCCCTGTGTCCTGGCAACTCATTACCCCTAGGGGCCCCTGTGTCCCAACACTCCATAACCCCAGGGGGCCCTGTGTCCTGGCACCTCATAACCCTTGGGGACATTCCTGTGTCCTGGCATCGCATAACCCCTGGGGGCCCCTGAGTCCTGGCACCTCATTACCCTTGGGGACATTCCTGTGTCCTGGCATCGCATAACCCCTGGGGGCCCCTGAGTCCTGGCACCTCATTACCCTTGGGGACATCCCTGTGTCTCAGCACTCCATAACCCCAGGGGGCCCCTGAGTCCTGGCACCTCATTACCCTTGGGGACATCCCTGTGTCCCAGCACTCCATAACCCCTGGGGGCCCCTGAGTCCTGGCACCTCATTACCCTTGGGGACATCCCTGTGTCCCAGCACTCCATAACCCCAGGGGGCCCTGTGTCCTGGCACCTCATAACCCCTGGGGGCCCCTGAGTCCTGGCACCTCATTACCCTTGGGGACATTCCTGTGTCCTGGCATCGCATAACCCCTGGGGGCCCCTGAGTCCTGGCACCTCATTACCCTTGGGGACATCCCTGTGTCTCAGCACTCCATAACCCCAGGGGGCCCCTGAGTCCTGGCACCTCATTACCCTTGGGGACATCCCTGTGTCCCAGCACTCCATAACCCCTGGGGGCCCCTGAGTCCTGGCACCTCATTACCCTTGGGGACATCCCTGTGTCCCAGCACTCCATAACCCCAGGGGGCCCTGTGTCCTGGCACCTCATAACCCCTGGGGGCCCCTGAGTCCTGGCACCTCATTACCCTTGGGGACATTCCTGTGTCCTGGCATCGCATAACCCCTGGGGGCCCCTGAGTCCTGGCACCTCATTACCCTTGGGGACATCCCTGTGTCTCAGCACTCCATAACCCCAGGGGGCCCCTGAGTCCTGGCACCTCATTACCCTTGGGGACATCCCTGTGTCCCAGCACTCCATAACCCCTGGGGGCCCCTGAGTCCTGGCACCTCATTACCCTTGGGGACATCCCTGTGTCTCAGCACTCCATAACCCCTGGGGGCCCCTGAGTCCTGGCACCTCATTACCCTTGGGGACATCCCTGTGTCCCAGCACTCCATAACCCCTGGGGGCCCCTGAGTCCTGGCACCTCATTACCCTTGGGGACATCCCTGTGTCTCAGCACTCCATAACCCCAGGGGGCCCCTGAGTCCTGGCACCTCATTACCCTTGGGGACATCCCTGTGTCTCAGCACTCCATAACCCCAGGGGGCCCCTGAGTCCTGGCACCTCATTACCCTTGGGGACATCCCTGTGTCTCAGCACTCCATAACCCCAGGGGGCCCCTGAGTCCTGGCACCTCATTACCCTTGGGGACATCCCTGTGTCTCAGCACTCCATAACCCCAGGGGGCCCCTGAGTCCTGGCACCTCATTACCCTTGGGGACATCCCTGTGTCCCAGCACTCCATAACCCCTGGGGGCCCCTGAGTCCTGGCACCTCATTACCCTTGGGGACATCCCTGTGTCCCAGCACTCCATAACCCCTGGGGGCCCCTGAGTCCTGGCACCTCATTACCCTTGGGGACATCCCTGTGTCCCAGCACTCCATAACCCCTGGGGGCCCCTGAGTCCTGGCACCTCATTACCCTTGGGGACATCCCTGTGTCCCAGCACTCCATAACCCCTGGGGGCCCCTGAGTCCTGGCACCTCATTACCCTTGGGGACATCCCTGTGTCCCAGCACTCCATAACCCCAGGGGGCCCTGTGTCCTGGCACCTCATAACCCCTGGGGGCCCCTGAGTCCTGGCACCTCATTACCCTTGGGGACATTCCTGTGTCCTGGCATCGCATAACCCCTGGGGGCCCCTGAGTCCTGGCACCTCATTACCCTTGGGGACATCCCTGTGTCTCAGCACTCCATAACCCCAGGGGGCCCCTGAGTCCTGGCACCTCATTACCCTTGGGGACATCCCTGTGTCCCAGCACTCCATAACCCCTGGGGGCCCCTGTGTCCCAGCACTCCATAACCTGTCACTGACAGCTGGACCTTTCTGTTTCCTCTGAGCTCAGCAGTCTGGAGTTGGAAGTGTTAAGAATGTACATTATTAGGGCTCATTTCCTGCACAGTAACATGTTCCTTCACCGGAAGTCATCCAACGCACACCACCAAGATAAGCGTCAGTGGAGGCCAGGCACAGCGCATTCCCTGAACATTGTACACACTGCATTAATGCCGGCGCTATATCCTGCATATGGCGGAAAGAAAACCCATGCTTGTCCCCAATCAGAGGACATCCAGAACACGGACATGATCAGAGTTCAGAAGATCTACAGAAGAGGAATCTCATGTATGAAGACACGGAGCGAGGTGTGAACAGGCCATCCCCACCGCATCCTTCACATGGAGAATGATTGGATATTGTCTGGGACACGCGGGGGGGGGGGGGGGGGCGTTCCTTTCCAGGTTACTGTTCCTGATTCCTTTCTTTACAGCGGATAGTTGTTTTCTTCAGTTTTGCACTTATTTGGGTTTCCAGAAATTCTTGGAACCATTATTAGACCTCCCGGCTGCTTGACCCTGGCCAGACCTCCTGGACTGTAGGATCCTGCACCTCGATCATTGGTTTCTGGTGGGCCCCGTGTAGTGTAGGATTACTGACCTTGGCAGAGCCCCCTATAATGTAGCATCATAAACAGAAGGAGGGAGTGCTGCGCTGGTCCAGTGTGATATGATTGTGTAGCAGTGTTTAAAAAAAATTTAAATTAACAAATAAAATTGAAATGGGGTGTGCGGGTGCTACGTATATGTGCACAGTATCCTGTATTTATACACTGAATCTGAGTGAAACAGAAAATCCTATATCCCGTTTAACCTATGAAAGGGATGCGACAGTGCAATGTGTGTAGGAAACCGATGCAAATAGTTCTCATGCACACCAAGTATTAGTATAACTTGTGCAAATAAACCCTTAAAGTGCTGTCGTGCCTGTGCAATTCATAAAAAGATTTTTTAGATGAAAGTGAAAAGAGGTATGCGGGTACTGTGTTTGTATGCACAGTATCCTGTGGGAAAAGTACATAAATATATAACACAATTCTTTATGTCAAGTTCTATCTCTATAGGGGCTGTAGCAGCACAGTAGGTGCAAAACAAAAAAAAACCTTAAGGTGCTGTTGTATCTATGCAGCCCATAGAGATAAAAGAATCATATTCATATAGTAACAGTGATCAGGATAATAAATAATATCAACATAGCATGTGCAAACTTCACTCTGTGAACAATATAAAAGTGCAAACTATGCAAAATCCGTAAATCGTAAAGAACCTCGTGCGGCCTATGTAAAATGTAAATAAATGTGCAAAACCTTATGAGTGTGACACACAGGTGTAGGATGTTTCTCTATAACACCCGAATAATTAGTAATATTCAAAATATATATTATAACGTGAAGTCCAGAACCAAGTCTTTAGGATATAATAACAATGTCGGTGCAAACTTCAAATACAATGTTTTGTGATCCCTTTGGCAATCCAATTGTGCAGCAAAAAAAATCGGGTGGGGTGCCGAAAGAGAGAGAGAGGGTGTATAAATCCTTTTCGTGCTCCAACACACACAGGTGAAGGATGGCCCCTTACCTTGCGGCAAAGGGACAACCGCATAGAAGGTATATGGAGGAGATGGTCTCTCTTTGGGGTCCCTGGACCGGAGCCGGTGGTCCCTGTGTTTTTAATCCCTCAGTACCAGCATCAACAGTAGCAGAGTCAACATAAGGGAGAATAAGAAGGGTACCGGATAGTGTAGTATTTTAAACCAATCGCTGTTTTTATTAGAGTTAAAAGCGCCCCTACGCGTGACGTCACCCAATCACGTGACTTCATCCCTGGTACTGAGGGATTAAAAACACAGGGACCACCGGCTCCGGTCCAGGGACCCCAAAGAGAGACCATCTCCTCCATATACCTTCTATGCGGTTGTCCCATTGCCGCAAGGTAAGGGGCCATCCTTCACCTGTGTGTGTTGGAGCACGAAAAGGATTTATACACCCTCTCTCTCTCTTTCGGCACCCCACCCGATTTTTTTTGCTGCACAATTGGATTGCCAAAGGGATCACAAAACATTGTATTTGAAGTTTGCACCGACATTGTTATTATATCCTAAAGACTTGGTTCTGGACTTCACGTTATAATATATATTTTGAATATTACTAATTATTCGGGTGTTATAGAGAAACATCCTACACCTGTGTGTCACACTCATAAGGTTTTGCACATTTATTTACATTTTACATAGGCCGCACGAGGTTCTTTACGATTTACGGATTTTGCATAGTTTGCACTTTTATATTGTTCACAGAGTGAAGTTTGCACATGCTATGTTGATATTATTTATTATCCTGATCACTGTTACTATATGAATATGATTCTTTTATCTCTATGGGCTGCATAGATACAACAGCACCTTAAGGTTTTTTTTTGTTTTGCACCTACTGTGCTGCTACAGCCCCTATAGAGATAGAACTTGACATAAAGAATTGTGTTATATATTTATGTACTTTTCCCACAGGATACTGTGCATACAAACACAGTACCCGCATACCTCTTTTCACTTTCATCTAAAAAATCTTTTTATGAATTGCACAGGCACGACAGCACTTTAAGGGTTTATTTGCACAAGTTATACTAATACTTGGTGTGCATGAGAACTATTTGCATCGGTTTCCTACACACATTGCACTGTCGCATCCCTTTCATAGGTTAAACGGGATATAGGATTTTCTGTTTCACTCAGATTCAGTGTATAAATACAGGATACTGTGCACATATACGTAGCACCCGCACACCCCATTTCAATTTTATTTGTTAATTTAAAATTTTTTTAAACACTGCTACACAATCATATCACACTGGACCAGCGCAGCACTCCCTCCTTCTGTTTTTCACTATTCATGGGCTTTGTTTGATCCCACTCTGTGCTTGCAGCTGTCCGTATACACCGCTGTTTCCAAGGTAGCACAGGGATAATTTATATAAATAATGTAGCATCATAGGCCTCCTCAAGGCCCCCTATGGTGTACAGATCCTTGATAACGGAAGGGCTCCCTATAGTATAGGATTATTGACCTTGATAGAGCCTCCTATAGTGTAAGATTATTGGCCTTAGCAGGGCCCCTATAGTGTAAGATTATTGGCCTTAGCAGGGCCCCTATAGTGTAAGATTATTGGCCTTAGCGGGGCCCCTATAGTGTAAGATTATTGGCCTTAGCAGGGCCCCTATAGTGTAAGATTATTGGCCTTAGCAGGGCCCCTATAGTGTAAGATTATTGGCCTTAGCGGGGCCCCTATAGTGTAAGATTATTGGCCTTAGCGGGGCCCCTATAGTGTAAGATTATTGGCCTTAGCGGGGCCCCTATAGTGTAAGATTATTGGCCTTAGCGGGGCCCCTATAGTGTAAGATTATTGGCCTTAGCGGGGCCCCTATAGTGTAAGATTATTGGCCTTAGCAGGGCCCCTATAGTGTAAGATTATTGGCCTTAGCGGGGCCCCTATAGTGTAAGATTATTGGCCTTAGCAGGGCCCCTATAGTGTAAGATTATTGGCCTTAGCGGGGCCCCTATAGTGTAAGATTATTGGCCTTAGCGGGGCCCCTATAGTGTAAGATTATTGGCCTTAGCGGGGCCCCTATAGTGTAAGATTATTGGCCTTAGCGGGGCCCCTATAGTGTAAGATTATTGGCCTTAGCGGGGCCCCTATAGTGTAAGATTATTGGCCTTAGCGGGACCCCTATAGTGTAAGATTATTGGCCTTAGCAGGGCCCCGATAGTGTAAGATTATTGGCCTTAGCGGGGCCCCTATAGTGTAAGATTATTGGCCTTAGCGGGGCCCCTATAGTTTAAGATTATTGGCCTTAGCGGGGCCCCTATAGTGTAAGATTACTGATCTTGGCAGAGACCCCGCAGTTTTGGATCTTTGGTCTCGGCAGACACCTTATATACAAGATTATTGACCTCAGCAGGGCCCCCTATAGTGCAGGTTTATTAGTCCTGGTGGTGGAGCCCCCTATAGTTGTAGGATCATGGACCCTCGTAGCACTATCTATAGATCATTGGCCCCTGCCATGCTCTTTATAAGGCCCACATAATGTAGCATCCATGACCTCAGCAGGATCCCCTGTGCTGTAGGATTATTCCCCTGGGTAGGGCCCATATAGTGTAGGATCATTGGCCCAGACCCCCCCCCCCCCCCATAATATAGGATTCTTGACCCTATCAGCACAGCAATGTTCTATATAGGGCACCTATAAGATGGGATCATTGGCTCCAGCAACGCTCTCTATAGTATAACACCATCGGCCCCAGCAGCCCTCTATATAGGACCCCTAAAATATGGAATCATTGACCCCAGCAGCCCTCTATATAGGGCCCCTATAATATTAGATCATTGACCCCAGCAGCCCTCTATATAGGGCCCCTATAATATTAGATCATTGGCCCCAGCAGCCCTCTATATAGGGCCCCTATAATATTAGATCATTGGCCCCAGCAGCCCTCTATATAGGGCCCCTATAAGATGGGATCATTGTCCCCAGCAGCACTCTATATAGGGCCCCTATAATATTAGATCATTGGCCCCAGCAGCCCTCTATATAGGGCCCCTGACCTTGGCCCCGGTCTTATAGCAGAAGTTGTAGCTGCCCATCCTCCCCTGTCCATGATTCCAGCCTTGCGGAGGGATTGGCGGGATCGCTCTTCGCGGTGCGGTTGGAATAATCGTGTTTACTTTGAGTATTTTCTATAGAAGATCCGTCTTTTCTTTTATCTGCAATATTAAAATCAATTAAGAGCGTCGGATCCCGATATACACCAGAGCTTCACCTGACGAGGATTTTTATCTTAATTATCTCAGGAATTTGCACTGCTCTGATTTAATTCAATTTGCATGCATGGCAAAGCCTTGTTAAAGGTAATAATATTACATGTGTCAGCGGCGGGCGAGTGAAGATTTTATCACCGGAAACGCTCGACGCCGCTGTGCGCAGATCTGCAATATTGTCTTCTAATTAGAGAAACACAAAGGACATCCATTGTCTGCGCGGCTTTGTATCTCTTTGTTGCCCAATTCTCAGTAGAGATGGATTTGGCGCTCGCCGTGCGCACGGCTGTGATATATTCTTGTCACACGGAGAATGCCGAGCACGCCGCGCCACGCTTTATGATTTATTTCACGTTATGATTCTGAGTACAAAAAATGGAGGATTGATAAAGCGTCATCAATGTACCGATCTCCATAAACTGCGCCGGATCTTCTGTAAGATCTCAGGGCTCATTCACATTGTGTTACACCCCCGACTTCCCCCGCAATAAAATACCTCCCCCGACTCTGGGCTGCGGGGCAAAAATACCCCATCATTCTTTTCTGTGTTTTAGTGCGACGAAGTGAAAAAATGTCATCAGCACACCAAGGATTCCTCAGAAGGATCCAAAGCTTCATTCACACGATCGCACGGTCACATGATCGCACAGGCACACGATCGCTCGGTCACATGATCGCACAGGCACACGATCGCTCGGTCACATGATCGCACGGTCACATGATCGCACAGGCACACGATCGCTCGGTCACATGATCGCACAGGCACACGATCGCACGGTCACATGATCGCACAGGCACACGATCGCTCGGTCACATGATCGCACGGTCACACAATCGCTCGGTCACATGATCGCACAGGCACACGATCGCTCGGTCACATGATCGCACAGGCACACGATCGCACGGTCACATGATCGCACAGGCACACGATCGCACGGTCACATGATCGCACAGGCACACGATCGCTCGGTCACATGATCGCACAGGCACACGATCGCACGGTCACATGATCGCACAGGCACACGATCGCACGGTCACATGATCGCACAGGCACACGATCGCACGGTCACATGATCGCACAGGCACACGATCGCACGGTCACATGATCGCACAGGCACACGATCGCTCGGTCACATGATCGCACAGGCACACGATCGCACGGTCACATGATCGCACAGGCACACGATCGCTCGGTCACATGATCGCACGGTCACATGATCGCACAGGCACACGATCGCTCGGTCACATGATCGCACAGGCACACGATCGCACGGTCACATGATCGCACAGGCACACGATCGCACAGTCACATGATCGCACAGGCACACGATCGCTCGGTCACATGATCGCACAGGCACACGATCGCACGGTCACATGATCGCACAGGCACACGATCGCACGGTCACATGATCGCACAGGCACACGATCGCTCGGTCACATGATCGCACAGGCACACGATCGCTCGGTCACATGATCGCACAGGCACACGATCGCTCGGTCACATGATCGCACAGGCACACGATCGCTCGGTCACATGATCGCACAGGCACACGATCGCTCGGTCACATGATCGCACAGGCACACGATCGCTCGGTCACATGATCGCACAGGCACACGATCGCACGGTCACATGATCGCACAGGCACACGATCGCACGGTCACATGATCGCACAGGCACACGATCGCTCGGTCACATGATCGCACAGGCACACGATCGCTCGGTCACATGATCGCACAGGCACACGATCGCTCGGTCACATGATCGCACAGGCACACGATCGCTCGGTCACATGATCGCACAGGCACACGATCGCACGGTCACATGATCGCACAGGCACACGATCGCACGGTCACATGATCGCACAGGCACACGATCGCTCGGTCACATGATCGCACAGGCACACGATCGCACGGTCACATGATCGCACAGGCACACGATCGCACGGTCACATGATCGCACAGGCACACGATCGCACGGTCACATGATCGCACAGGCACACGATCGCACGGTCACATGATCGCACAGGCACACGATCGCTCGGTCACATGATCGCACAGGCACACGATCGCACGGTCACATGATCGCACAGGCACACGATCGCTCGGTCACATGATCGCACGGTCACATGATCGCACAGGCACACGATCGCTCGGTCACATGATCGCACAGGCACACGATCGCACGGTCACATGATCGCACAGGCACACGATCGCACAGTCACATGATCGCACAGGCACACGATCGCTCGGTCACATGATCGCACAGGCACACGATCGCACGGTCACATGATCGCACAGGCACACGATCGCACGGTCACATGATCGCACAGGCACACGATCGCTCGGTCACATGATCGCACAGGCACACGATCGCTCGGTCACATGATCGCACAGGCACACGATCGCTCGGTCACATGATCGCACAGGCACACGATCGCTCGGTCACATGATCGCACAGGCACACGATCGCACGGTCACATGATCGCACAGGCACACGATCGCTCGGTCACATGATCGCACAGGCACACGATCGCACGGTCACATGATCGCACAGGCACACGATCGCACGGTCACATGATCGCACAGGCACACGATCGCTCGGTCACATGATCGCACAGGCACACGATCGCTCGGTCACATGATCGCACAGGCACACGATCGCTCGGTCACATGATCGCACAGGCACACGATCGCTCGGTCACATGATCGCACAGGCACACGATCGCTCGGTCACATGATCGCACGGTCACATGATCGCACAGGCACACGATCGCTCGGTCACATGATCGCACAGGCACACGATCGCACGGTCACATGATCGCACAGGCACACGATCGCACGGTCACATGATCGCACAGGCACACGATCGCACGGTCACATGATCGCACAGGCACACGATCGCACGGTCACATGATCGCACAGGCACACGATCGCTCGGTCACATGATCGCACAGGCACACGATCGCACGGTCACATGATCGCACAGGCACACGATCGCTCGGTCACATGATCGCACGGTCACATGATCGCACAGGCACACGATCGCTCGGTCACATGATCGCACAGGCACACGATCGCACGGTCACATGATCGCACAGGCACACGATCGCACAGTCACATGATCGCACAGGCACACGATCGCTCGGTCACATGATCGCACAGGCACACGATCGCACGGTCACATGATCGCACAGGCACACGATCGCACGGTCACATGATCGCACAGGCACACGATCGCTCGGTCACATGATCGCACAGGCACACGATCGCTCGGTCACATGATCGCACAGGCACACGATCGCTCGGTCACATGATCGCACAGGCACACGATCGCTCGGTCACATGATCGCACAGGCACACGATCGCTCGGTCACATGATCGCACAGGCACACGATCGCTCGGTCACATGATCGCACAGGCACACGATCGCACGGTCACATGATCGCACAGGCACACGATCGCACGGTCACATGATCGCACAGGCACACGATCGCTCGGTCACATGATCGCACAGGCACACGATCGCTCGGTCACATGATCGCACAGGCACACGATCGCTCGGTCACATGATCGCACAGGCACACGATCGCTCGGTCACATGATCGCACAGGCACACGATCGCACGGTCACATGATCGCACAGGCACACGATCGCACGGTCACATGATCGCACAGGCACACGATCGCTCGGTCACATGATCGCACAGGCACACGATCGCACGGTCACATGATCGCACAGGCACACGATCGCACGGTCACATGATCGCACAGGCACACGATCGCACGGTCACATGATCGCACAGGCACACGATCGCACGGTCACATGATCGCACAGGCACACGATCGCTCGGTCACATGATCGCACAGGCACACGATCGCACGGTCACATGATCGCACAGGCACACGATCGCTCGGTCACATGATCGCACGGTCACATGATCGCACAGGCACACGATCGCTCGGTCACATGATCGCACAGGCACACGATCGCACGGTCACATGATCGCACAGGCACACGATCGCACAGTCACATGATCGCACAGGCACACGATCGCTCGGTCACATGATCGCACAGGCACACGATCGCACGGTCACATGATCGCACAGGCACACGATCGCACGGTCACATGATCGCACAGGCACACGATCGCTCGGTCACATGATCGCACAGGCACACGATCGCTCGGTCACATGATCGCACAGGCACACGATCGCTCGGTCACATGATCGCACAGGCACACGATCGCTCGGTCACATGATCGCACAGGCACACGATCGCACGGTCACATGATCGCACAGGCACACGATCGCTCGGTCACATGATCGCACAGGCACACGATCGCACGGTCACATGATCGCACAGGCACACGATCGCACGGTCACATGATCGCACAGGCACACGATCGCTCGGTCACATGATCGCACAGGCACACGATCGCTCGGTCACATGATCGCACAGGCACACGATCGCTCGGTCACATGATCGCACAGGCACACGATCGCTCGGTCACATGATCGCACAGGCACACGATCGCTCGGTCACATGATCGCACGGTCACATGATCGCACAGGCACACGATCGCTCGGTCACATGATCGCACAGGCACACGATCGCACGGTCACATGATCGCACAGGCACACGATCGCACGGTCACATGATCGCACAGGCACACGATCGCTCGGTCACATGATCGCACAGGCACACGATCGCACGGTCACATGATCGCACAGGCACACGATCGCACGGTCACATGATCGCACAGGCACACGATCGCTCGGTCACATGATCGCACAGGCACACGATCGCTCGGTCACATGATCGCACAGGCACATGATCGCTCGGTCACATGATCGCACAGGCACACGATCGCTCGGTCACATGATCGCACAGGCACATGATCGCACAGGCACACGATCGCACGGTCACATGATCGCACAGGCACACGATCGCTCGGTCACATGATCGCACAGGCACACGATCGCTCGGTCACATGATCGCACGGTCACACGATCGCTCGGTCACATGATCGCACAGGCACACGATCGCTCGGTCACATGATCGCACAGGCACACGATCGCACGGTCACATGATCGCACAGGCACACGATCGCACGGTCACATGATCGCACAGGCACACGATCGCTCGGTCACATGATCGCACAGGCACACGATCGCTCGGTCACATGATCGCACAGGCACACGATCGCACGGTCACATGATCGCACAGGCACACGATCGCTCGGTCACATGATCGCACGGTCACACGATCGCTCGGTCACATGATCGCACAGGCACACGATCGCTCGGTCACATGATCGCACAGGCACACGATCGCTCGGTCACATGATCGCACAGGCACACGATCGCACGGTCACATGATCGCACAGGCACACGATCGCACGGTCACATGATCGCACGGTCACACGATCGCTCGGTCACATGATCGCACAGGCACACGATCGCACGGTCACATGATCGCACAGGCACACGATCGCTCGGTCACATGATCGCACAGGCACACGATCGCTCGGTCACATGATCGCACGGTCACACGATCGCACGGTCACATGATCGCACAGGCACACGATCGCACGGTCACATGATCGCACAGGCACACGATCGCACGGTCACATGATCGCACAGGCACACGATCGCACGGTCACATGATCGCACAGGCACACGATCGCACGGTCACATGATCGCACAGGCACACGATCGCTCGGTCACATGATCGCACAGGCACACGATCGCTCGGTCACATGATCGCACAGGCACACGATCGCTCGGTCACATGATCGCACAGGCACACGATCGCTCGGTCACATGATCGCACAGGCACACGATCGCACGGTCACATGATCGCACAGGCACACGATCGCACGGTCACATGATCGCACAGGCACACGATCGCTCGGTCACATGATCGCACAGGCACACGATCGCTCGGTCACATGATCGCACAGGCACACGATCGCTCGGTCACATGATCGCACAGGCACACGATCGCACGGTCACATGATCGCACAGGCACACGATCGCTCGGTCACATGATCGCACGGTCACACGATCGCTCGGTCACATGATCGCACAGGCACACGATCGCTCGGTCACATGATCGCACAGGCACACGATCGCTCGGTCACATGATCGCACAGGCACACGATCGCACGGTCACATGATCGCACAGGCACACGATCGCACGGTCACATGATCGCACAGGCACACGATCGCTCGGTCACATGATCGCACAGGCACACGATCGCACGGTCACATGATCGCACAGGCACACGATCGCTCGGTCACATGATCGCACAGGCACACGATCGCACGGTCACATGATCGCACGGTCACACGATCGCTCGGTCACATGATCGCACAGGCACACGATCGCACGGTCACATGATCGCACAGGCACACGATCGCACGGTCACATGATCGCACAGGCACACGATCGCACGGTCACATGATCGCACAGGCACACGATCGCACGGTCACATGATCGCACAGGCACACGATCGCTCGGTCACATGATCGCACAGGCACACGATCGCTCGGTCACATGATCGCACAGGCACACGATCGCTCGGTCACATGATCGCACAGGCACATGATCGCACAGGCACACGATCGCACGGTCACATGATCGCACAGGCACACGATCGCTCGGTCACATGATCGCACAGGCACACGATCGCTCGGTCACATGATCGCACAGGCACACGATCGCTCGGTCACATGATCGCACAGGCACACGATCGCACGGTCACATGATCGCACAGGCACACGATCGCACGGTCACATGATCGCACAGGCACACGATCGCTCGGTCACATGATCGCACAGGCACACGATCGCTCGGTCACATGATCGCACAGGCACACGATCGCTCGGTCACATGATCGCACAGGCACACGATCGCACGGTCACATGATCGCACAGGCACACGATCGCTCGGTCACATGATCGCACGGTCACACGATCGCTCGGTCACATGATCGCACAGGCACACGATCGCTCGGTCACATGATCGCACAGGCACACGATCGCTCGGTCACATGATCGCACAGGCACACGATCGCACGGTCACATGATCGCACAGGCACACGATCGCACGGTCACATGATCGCACAGGCACACGATCGCTCGGTCACATGATCGCACAGGCACACGATCGCACGGTCACATGATCGCACAGGCACACGATCGCTCGGTCACATGATCGCACAGGCACACGATCGCTCGGTCACATGATCGCACAGGCACACGATCGCATGGTCACATGATCGCACAGGCACACGATCGCTCGGTCACATGATCGCACGGTCACACGATCGCACGGTCACATGATCGCACGGTCACATGATCGCACAGGCACATGATCGCTTGGTCACATGATCGCACGGTCACACGATCGCACGGTCACACATACGGCAACGTTTCAGAGCCACGCAGGGCCCCTTCGTCAGGCAAGTGCATCGGAGGGCCCCTATAAATCAATGACAACTCATCAAAATGCATAGAACACGAAATTTGTCACATTGGTGTCACAAACCATGGCCAATGGATGTGAACAATCCAAATCTTAACTCTACCAACACATACACATCGATCGACATGAGCCCCCCAATGATATGATGGGATGTGCCATCCAATCAGAAGGATCAACCATTGGATCATCCAGTCACATGGGTGCCAGTCCTGCTTTGTCATTGGAGCGCTCCACCCCCCTTCCCATATACCGATTGTACAATCTGCATTATAGCCATTTGATATACTATTATTATTCTATACATTATTATTATTATTATATGCATTGTATACATTATATTATTATTATTCTATACATTATTATTATTTTTATTATTATTCTATATATTGTATACATTATTATTATTATTATTATTATTATTATTATTATTATTATTATTATTATTATATACATTGTATACATTATATTATTATTTTTATATACATTGTATACATTATATTATTATTATTATTATTATTATTATTATTATTATTATTATTATTATTATAATATGCATGGTATACATTATATTATTATTATATACATTGTATACATTATATTATTATTATTATTATTATATACATTGTATACATTATCTGTATTGATGGAGATTTACTAGAACTGGGTCACACAAAATCTGCTGCAGCTCTGCATAGTAACCAATCAGATTCTAACTTCCGCTTGATCAATGAATCTTTGTCAATAAAACCTGGAAGCTGATTGGTTACTAGGCAGAGCTGCAGCAGAATTAGTAACTCCTCCCATTGTGTACAATGTATTATTATTATGATATACATTGTTTTGGGCAGCACAGTGGCTAAGTGGTTGGCACTTCCCCCTGGCAGCACTGGCATTGTTGGTTTGAATCCCAGACATGGCACTACCTGCATGGAGTTTGTATGTTCTCCCTGTGCCTGTGTGGGTTTCCTCTGGATACTCCGGTTTCCTCCCACACTACAAAGACATGCTGGGAGAGAAATTGGGGTGTCGGAGTGACGGGGTGTCGGAGTGGCAGAGTTGTAGTGTGTCGGAGTGTTAGGGTGTCGGAGTTGCAGTGTGTCGGAGTGTCGGGGTGTCGGGTTACGGGATGTCGGAGTGGCGGAGTTGCAGAGTGTCGGGGTGTCAGAGTGTCGGGGTGTCGGAGTTGCAGTGTGTCGGAGTGTCAGGTGTCGGGTTACGGGGTGTCGGAGTGTCGGGATGTTGGAGTGGCGGAGTTGCAGTGTGTCGGGGTGTCGGAGTGTCGGGGTGTCGGAGTGTCGGGGTGTCGGAGTCTTTCCAGCGATGAGACGTAATGATGCGATTTATATCTGATGACAGAGAAGTCGGAGTGTCGGAGTGTCGGAGTGTCGGGGTGTCGGGGTGTCGGAGTGGCGGAGTTGCAGTGTGTCGGGGTGTCGGAGTGTCGGAGTCTTTCCAGCGATGGGAAGTAATGATGCGATTTATATCTGATGACAGAGAAGTCAGGGTGCCGGAGTGTCGGGGTGCCGGAGTGTCGGGGTGCCGGAGTGTCGGGGTGTCGGAGTGTCGGGGTGCCGGAGTGTCGGGGTGTCGGAGTGTCGGGGTGTCAGAGTGTCGGGGTGTCGGAGTGATGGGGTGTCGGAGTGACGGAGTGTCGGGGTGTCGGAGTGACGGGGTGTCGGAGTGACAGGGTGTCGGGGTGCCGGAGTGATGGAGTGTCGGAGTGACGGGGTGTCAGAGTGTCGGAGTGACGGAGTGTCGGGGTGTCGGAGTGACGGGGTGTCAGAGTGACGGGGTGTCGGAGTGACGGGGTGTCGGAGTGACGGCGTGTCAGAGTGTCGGGGTGTCGGGGTGACGGGGTGTCAGAGTGACGGGGTGTCAGAGTGTCGGAGTGACAGAGTGACGGAGTGTCGGAGTGACGGGGTGTCAGAGTGTCGGAGTGACGGGGTGTCAGAGTGACGGGGTGTCGGAGTGACGGGGTGTCGGAGTGTCCGGGTGTCGGAGTGACGGGGTGTCGGAGTGACGGCGTGTCAGAGTGTCGGGGTGTCGGAGTGACGGGGTGTCGGGGTGCCGGAGTGATGGAGTGTCGGGGTGTCGGAGTGACGGGGTGTCGGAGTGACGGGGTGTCGGAGTGACGGAGTGTCGGAGTGACGGGGTGTCAGAATGTCGGAGTGACGGAGTGACGGGGTGTCAGAGTGACGGGGTGTCGGAGTGACGGGGTGTCGGAGTGTCCGGGTGTCGGAGTGACGGGGTGTCGGAGTGACGGGGTGTCAGGGTGTCGGAGTGTCGGGGGGTCGGAGTGACGGGGTATCGGGGTGACGGAGTGTCGGGGTGTCGGAGTGTCGGGGTGTCGGAGTGACGGGGTGTCGGAGTGACGGGGTGTCAGAGTGTCGGGGTGTCGGAGTGACGGAGTGTCGAAGTGTCGGGTGTCGGAGTGATGGGGTGTCAGAGTGACGGGGTGACGGGGTGTCGGAGTGTCGGGGTGTCGGAGTGATGGGGTGTCAGAGTGACGGGGTGACGGGGTGTCGGGGTGTCGGAGTGATGGGGTGTCAGAGTGACGGGGTGACGGGGTGTCGGAGTGTCGGGGTGTCGGGGTGTCGGGGTGTCGGGGTGTCGGAGTGACGGGGTGTCGGAGTGACGGGGTGTCGGAGTGTCGGGGTGTCGGAGTGTCGGGGGGTCGGGGTGACGGAGTGACGGGGTGTCGGGGTGTCGGAGTGACGGGGTGTTGGAGCGTCGGGGTGTCGGAGCGTCGGGGTGTCGGAGTGTCGGAGTGTCGGGTGTCGGAGTGATGGGGTGTCAGAGTGACGGGGTGACGGGGTGTCGGAGTGTCGGAGTGTCGGGTGTCGGAGTGAGGGGGTGTCGGAGTGTCGGGGTGTCGGAGTGTCGGGGTGTTGGAGTGTCGGGGGTGTTGGAGTGTCGGGGTGCCGGAGTGTCGGGGTGTCGGAGTGTCGGGGTGTCGGAGTGTCGGGGTGCCGGAGTGTCGGGTGTTGGAGCGTCGGGTGTCGGAGTGTCGGGGTGTCAGAGTGTCGGGTGTCAGAGTGTCGGGGTGTCGGAGTGACGGCGTGTCAGAGTGTCGGGGTGTCGGGGTGACGGAGTGTCGGGGTGTTGGAGTGTCGGAGTGTCGGGGTGTCGGGGGTGCCGGAGTGTCGGGGTGCCGGAGTGTCGGGGTGTTGGAGTGTCGGGGTGTTGGAGTGTCGGGGTGTCGGAGCATCGGGGTGTCGGAGTGTCGGGGTGTCGGGGTGTCGGAGTGACGGCGTGTCAGAGTGTCGGGGTGTCGGAGTGTCGGGGTGACGGGGTGTCAGAGTGACGGGGTGTCAGAGTGTCGGAGTGACGGGGTGTCAGAGTGTCGGAGTGACGGGGTGTCAGAGTGACGGCGTGTCAGAGTGTCGGGGTGTCGGAGTGTCGGGGTGTCGGAGTGACGGGGTGTCGGGGCCGGAGTGATGGAGTGTCGGGGTGTCGGAGTGACGGGGTGTCGGAGTGTCGGGAGTGACGGGGTGTCGGAGTGACGGAGTGACGGAGTGTCGGAGTGACGGGGTGTCAGAGTGTCGGAGTGACGGAGTGACGGGGTGTCAGAGTGCGGGGTGTCGGAGTGACGGGGTGTCGGAGTGTCCGGGTGTCGGAGTGACGGGGTGTCGGAGTGACGGGGTGTCAGGGTGTCGGAGTGTCGGGATGTCGGAGTGTCGGGGTGTCGGAGTGTCGGGGGTCGGAGTGACGGGGTGACGGGGTATCGGGGTGACGGAGTGTCGGGGTGTCGGAGTGTCGGGGTGTCGGAGTGACGGGGTGTGGAAGTGAGGGGTGTCAAAGTGTCGGGGTGTCGGAGTGACGGAGTGTCGGAGTGATGGGGTGTCAGAGTGACGGGGTGACGGGGTGTCGGAGTGTCGGGGTGTCGGAGTGATGGGGTGTCAGAGTGACGGGGTGACGGGGTGTCGGGGTGTCGGAGTGATGGGGTGTCAGAGTGACGGGGTGACGGGGTGTCGGAGTGTCGGGGTGTCGGAGTGTCGGCGTGTCGGGGTGTCGGAGTGACGGGGTGTCGGAGTGTCGGGGTGTCGGAGTGTCGGGGGGTCGGGGTGACGGAGTGACGGGGTGTCGGGGTGTCGAGTGACGGGGTGTTGGAGCGTCGGGGTGTCGGAGCGTCGGGGTGTCGGAGTGACGGGGTGTCGGAGTGTCGGGGTGTCGGAGTGCTGGAGTGTCGGAGTGTCGGGTGTCGGAGTGATGGGGTGTCAGAGTGACGGGGTAACGGGGTGTCGGAGTGTCGGAGTGTCGGGGTGTCGGAGTGAGGGGGTGTCGGAGTGTCGGGGTGTCGGAGTGTCGGGGTGTTGGAGTGTCGGGGTGTTGGAGTGTCGGGGTGCCGGAGTGTCGGGGTGTCGGAGTGTCGGGGTGTCGGGGTGCCGGAGTGTCGGGGTGTTGGAGTGTCGGGGTGTTGGAGTGTCGGGGTGCCGGAGTGTCGGGGTGTCGGAGTGTCGGGGTGTCGGAGTGTCGGGGTGTCGGGGTGCTGGAGTGTCGGGGTGTCGGAGTGTCGGGGTGTCGGAGTGTCGGGGTGTCGGAGTCTTTCCAGCGATGAGACGTAATGATGCGATTTATATCTGATGACAGAGAAGTCGGAGTGTCGGAGTGTCAGAGTGTCGGGGTGTCGGAGTGGCGGAGTTGCAGTGTGTCGGGGTGTCGGAGTGTCGGAGTCTTTCCAGCGATGGGAAGTAATGATGCGATTTATATCTGATGACAGAGAAGTCAGGGTGCCGGAGTGTCGGGGTGCCGGAGTGTCGGGGTGCCGGAGTGTCGGGGTGTCGGAGTGTCGGGGTGCCGGAGTGTCGGGGTGTCGGAGTGTCGGGGTGTCAGAGTGTCGGGGTGTCGGAGTGATGGGGTGTCGGAGTGACGGAGTGTCGGGGTGTCGGAGTGACGGGGTGTCGGAGTGACAGGGTGTCGGGGTGCCGGAGTGATGGAGTGTCGGAGTGACGGGGTGTCAGAGTGTCGGAGTGACGGAGTGTCGGGGTGTCGGAGTGACGGGGTGTCAGAGTGACGGGGTGTCGGAGTGACGGGGTGTCGGAGTGACGGCGTGTCAGAGTGTCGGGGTGTCGGGGTGACGGGGTGTCAGAGTGACGGGGTGTCAGAGTGTCGGAGTGACAGAGTGACGGAGTGTCGGAGTGACGGGGTGTCAGAGTGTCGGAGTGACGGGGTGTCAGAGTGACGGGGTGTCGGAGTGACGGGGTGTCGGAGTGTCCGGGTGTCGGAGTGACGGGGTGTCGGAGTGACGGCGTGTCAGAGTGTCGGGGTGTCGGAGTGACGGGGTGTCGGGGTGCCGGAGTGATGGAGTGTCGGGGTGTCGGAGTGACGGGGTGTCGGAGTGACGGGGTGTCGGAGTGACGGAGTGTCGGAGTGACGGGGTGTCAGAATGTCGGAGTGACGGAGTGACGGGGTGTCAGAGTGACGGGGTGTCGGAGTGACGGGGTGTCGGAGTGTCCGGGTGTCGGAGTGACGGGGTGTCGGAGTGACGGGGTGTCAGGGTGTCGGAGTGTCGGGGGGTCGGAGTGACGGGGTATCGGGGTGACGGAGTGTCGGGGTGTCGGAGTGTCGGGGTGTCGGAGTGACGGGGTGTCGGAGTGACGGGGTGTCAGAGTGTCGGGGTGTCGGAGTGACGGAGTGTCGAAGTGTCGGGTGTCGGAGTGATGGGGTGTCAGAGTGACGGGGTGACGGGGTGTCGGGGTGTCGGAGTGATGGGGTGTCAGAGTGACGGGGTGACGGGGTGTCGGGGTGTCGGAGTGATGGGGTGTCAGAGTGACGGGGTGACGGGGTGTCGGAGTGTCGGGGTGTCGGGGTGTCGGGGTGTCGGGGTGTCGGAGTGACGGGGTGTCGGAGTGACGGGGTGTCGGAGTGTCGGGGTGTCGGAGTGTCGGGGGGTCGGGGTGACGGAGTGACGGGGTGTCGGGGTGTCGGAGTGACGGGGTGTTGGAGCGTCGGGGTGTCGGAGCGTCGGGGTGTCGGAGTGTCGGAGTGTCGGGTGTCGGAGTGATGGGGTGTCAGAGTGACGGGGTGACGGGGTGTCGGAGTGTCGGAGTGTCGGGGTGTCGGAGTGAGGGGGTGTCGGAGTGTCGGGGTGTCGGAGTGTCGGGGTGTTGGAGTGTCGGGGTGTTGGAGTGTCGGGGTGCCGGAGTGTCGGGGTGTCGGAGTGTCGGGGTGTCGGAGTGTCGGGGTGCCGGAGTGTCGGGGTGTTGGAGCGTCGGGGTGTCGGAGTGTCGGGGTGTCAGAGTGTCGGGGTGTCAGAGTGTCGGGGTGTCGGAGTGACGGCGTGTCAGAGTGTCGGGGTGTCGGGGTGACGGAGTGTCGGGGTGTTGGAGTGTCGGAGTGTCGGGGTGTCGGGGTGCCGGAGTGTCGGGGTGCCGGAGTGTCGGGGTGTTGGAGTGTCGGGGTGTTGGAGTGTCGGGGTGTCGGAGCATCGGGGTGTCGGAGTGTCGGGGTGTCGGGGTGTCGGAGTGACGGCGTGTCAGAGTGTCGGGGTGTCGGAGTGTCGGGGTGACGGGGTGTCAGAGTGACGGGGTGTCAGAGTGTCGGAGTGACGGGGTGTCAGAGTGTCGGAGTGACGGGGTGTCAGAGTGACGGCGTGTCAGAGTGTCGGGGTGTCGGAGTGTCGGGGTGTCGGAGTGACGGGGTGTCGGGGTGCCGGAGTGATGGAGTGTCGGGGTGTCGGAGTGACGGGGTGTCGGAGTGTCGGAGTGACGGGGTGTCGGAGTGACGGAGTGACGGAGTGTCGGAGTGACGGGGTGTCAGAGTGTCGGAGTGACGGAGTGACGGGGTGTCAGAGTGACGGGGTGTCGGAGTGACGGGGTGTCGGAGTGTCCGGGTGTCGGAGTGACGGGGTGTCGGAGTGACGGGGTGTCAGGGTGTCGGAGTGTCGGGATGTCGGAGTGTCGGGGTGTCGGAGTGTCGGGGGGTCGGAGTGACGGGGTGACGGGGTATCGGGGTGACGGAGTGTCGGGGTGTCGGAGTGTCGGGGTGTCGGAGTGACGGGGTGTCGGAGTGACGGGGTGTCAAAGTGTCGGGGTGTCGGAGTGACGGAGTGTCGGAGTGATGGGGTGTCAGAGTGACGGGGTGACGGGGTGTCGGAGTGTCGGGGTGTCGGAGTGATGGGGTGTCAGAGTGACGGGGTGACGGGGTGTCGGGGTGTCGGAGTGATGGGGTGTCAGAGTGACGGGGTGACGGGGTGTCGGAGTGTCGGGGTGTCGGAGTGTCGGCGTGTCGGGGTGTCGGAGTGACGGGGTGTCGGAGTGTCGGGGTGTCGGAGTGTCGGGGGGTCGGGGTGACGGAGTGACGGGGTGTCGGGGTGTCGGAGTGACGGGGTGTTGGAGCGTCGGGGTGTCGGAGCGTCGGGGTGTCGGAGTGACGGGGTGTCGGAGTGTCGGGGTGTCGGAGTGCTGGAGTGTCGGAGTGTCGGGTGTCGGAGTGATGGGGTGTCAGAGTGACGGGGTAACGGGGTGTCGGAGTGTCGGAGTGTCGGGGTGTCGGAGTGAGGGGGTGTCGGAGTGTCGGGGTGTCGGAGTGTCGGGGTGTTGGAGTGTCGGGGTGTTGGAGTGTCGGGGTGCCGGAGTGTCGGGGTGTCGGAGTGTCGGGGTGTCGGGGTGCCGGAGTGTCGGGGTGTTGGAGTGTCGGGGTGTTGGAGTGTCGGGGTGCCGGAGTGTCGGGGTGTCGGAGTGTCGGGGTGTCGGGGTGTCGGGGTGCTGGAGTGTCGGGGTGTTGGAGTGTCGGGGTGTTGGAGTGTCGGAGTGTCGGGGTGTCGGAGTGTCGGAGCGTCGGAGCGTCGGGGTGTCGGAGTGCTGGAGTGTCGGAGTGTCGGGTGTCGGAGTGATGGGGTGTCAGAGTGACGGGGTGACGGGGTGTCGGAGTGTCGGGGTGTCGGAGTGTCGGGGTGCCGGAGTGTCGGAGTGTCGGGGTGTCGGGGTGCCGGAGTGTCGGGGTGCCGGAGTGTCGGGGTGTTGGAGTGTCGGGGTGTCGGAGCGTCGGGGTGTCGGAGTGTCGGGGTGTCAGAGTGTCGGGGTGTCGGAGTGTCGGGGTGTCAGAGTGTCGGGGTGTCAGAGTGTCGGGGTGTCGGAGTGTCGGGGTGTCGGAGTGTCGGGGTGCCGGAGTGTCGGGGTGTTGGGGTGTCGGAGTGTCGGGGTGTCGGAGTGTCGGGGTGCCGGAGTGTCGGGGTGTTGGAGTGTCGGGGTGTTGGAGTGTCGGGGTGTCGGAGTGTCGGGGTGTCGGAGTGTCGGGGTATTGGAGTGTTGGGGTATTGGAGTGTCGGGGTGTCGGAGTGTCGGGGTGTTGGAGTGTCGGGGTATTGGAGTGTCGGGGTGTTGGAGTGTCGGGGTGTCGGAGTGACGGGGTGTCGGAGTCACGGGGTGTCAGAGTGTCGGGGTGTCGGAGTGCTGGAGTGTCGGAGTGTCGGGTGTCGGAGTGATGGGGTGTCAGAGTGACGGGGTGTCGGGGTGTCGGGGTGTTGGAGTGTCGGGGTGTCGGAGTGAGGGGGTGTCGGAGTGTTGGGGTGTTGGAGTGTCGGGGTGTTGGAGTGTCGGGGTGCCGGAGTGTCGGGGTGCCGGAGTGTCGGGGTGTCGGAGTGTCGGGGTGTCGGGGTGCCGGAGTGTCGGGGTGTTGGAGTGTCGGGGTGTTGGAGTGTCGGGGTGTTGGAGTGTCGGGGTGCCGGAGTGTCGGGGTGTCGGAGTGTCGGGGTGTCGGAGTGTCGGGGTGTCGGGGTGCCGGAGTGTCGGGGTGTCGGAGTGTCGGGGTGTCGGGGTGCCGGAGTGTTGGGGTGTTGGAGTGTCGGGGTGCCGGAGTGTCGGGGTGTCGGAGTGTCGGGGTGTCGGGGTGCCGGAGTGTCGGGGTGTTGGAGTGTCGGGGTGTTGGAGTGTCGGGGTGTTGGAGTGTCGGGGTGCCGGAGTGTCGGGGTGTCGGAGTGTCGGGGTGTCGGAGTGTCGGGGTGCCGGAGTGTCGGGGTGTTGGAGTGTCGGGGTGTCGGAGTGTCGGGGTGTCGGAGTGTCGGGGTGCCGGAGTGTCGGGGTGTTGGAGTGTCGGGGTGTCGGAGCGTCGGGGTGTCGGAGTGACGGGGTGTCAGAGTGACGGGGTGTCAGAGTGTCGGGGTGTCGGAGCGACGGGGTGTCGGAGTGACGGGGTGTCAGAGTGTCGGGGTGTCGGAGTGCTGGAGTGTCGGAGTGTCGGGTGTCGGAGTGATGGGGTGTCAGAGTGACGGGGTGTCGGGGTGTCGGGGTGTTGGAGTGTCGGGGTGTCGGAGTGAGGGGGTGTCGGAGTGTCGGGGTGTTGGAGTGTCGGGGTGTTGGAGTGTCGGGGTGCCGGAGTGTCGGGGTGCCGGAGTGTCGGGGTGCCGGAGTGTCGGGGTGTCGGGGTGCCGGAGTGTCGGGGTGTCGGGGTGCCGGAGTGTCGGGGTGTTGGAGTGTCGGGGTGTTGGAGTGTCGGGGTGTTGGAGTGTCGGGGTGCCGGAGTGTCGGGGTGTCGGAGTGTCGGGGTGTTGGAGTGTCGGGGTGCCGGAGTGTCGGGGTGTCGGAGTGTCGGGGTGTCGGAGTGTCGGGGTGCTGGAGTGTCGGGGTGTTGGAGTGTCGGGGTGTTGGAGTGTCGGAGTGTCGGGGTGTCGGAGTGTCGGGGTGCCGGAGTGTCGGGGTGTTGGAGTGTCGGGGTGTCGGAGCGTCGGGGTGTCGGAGTGACGGGGTGTCGGAGTGACGGGGTGTCAGAGTGACGGGGTGTCAGAGTGTCGGGGTGTCGGAGCGTCGGGGTGTCGGAGCGACGGGGTGTCGGAGTGACGGGGTGTCAGAGTGTCGGGGTGTCGGAGTGCTGGAGTGTCGGAGTGTCGGGTGTCGGAGTGATGGGGTGTCAGAGTGACGGGGTGTCGGAGTGTCGGGGTGCCGGAGTGTCGGGGTGCCGGAGTGTCGGGGTGTCGGAGCGTCTGGGTGTCGGAGTGTCGGGGTGTCGGAGTGTCGGGGTGTTGGAGTGTCGGGGTGCCGGAGTGTCGGGGTGTCGGAGCGTCGGGGTGTCGGAGTGTCGGGGTGTTAGAGTGTCGGGGTGTCGGAGTGTTGGAGTGCCGGAGTGTCGGGGTGTCGGAGTCCCGGGGTGCCGGAGTGTCGATGTGTTGGAGTGTCGGGGTGTTGGAGTGTCGGGGTGTCGGAGTGTCGGGGTGTCGGAGTGTCGGGGTGCCGGAGTGTCGGGGTGTCGGAGCGTCGGGGTGTTGGAGTGTCGGGGTGTCGGAGTGTTGGAGTGCCGGAGTGTCGGGGTGTCGGAGTGCCGGAGTGTCGGGGTGCCGGAGTGTCGGGGTGTTGGAGTGTCGGGGTGTTGGAGTGTCGGGGTGTTGGAGTGTCGGGGTGTCGGATTGTCGGGGTGCCGGAGTGTCGGGGTGTTGGAGTGTCGGGGTGTTGGAGTGTCGGGGTGTCGGAGTGTCGGGGTGCCGGAGTGTCGGGGTGTTGGAGTGTCGGGGTGTTGGAGTGTCGGAGTGTCGGGTGTCAGAGTGACGGGGTGTCGGGGTGTCGGGGTGTTGGAGTGTCGGGGTGCCGGAGTGTCGGGGTGTCGGAGTGTCGGGGTGTCGGAGTGTCGGGGTGTTAGAGTGTCGGGGTGTCGGAGTGTCGGGGTGTTGGAGTGTCGGGGTGTTAGAGTGTCGGGGTGTTGGAGTGTCGGGGTGTTGGAGTGTCGGGGTGTCAGAGTGTCGGGGTGCCGGAGTGTCGGGGTGCCGGAGTGTCGGGGTGTTGGAGTGTCGGGGTGTCGGAGTGTCGGGGTGTCGGAGTGTCGGGGTGTCGGAGTGTCGGGGTGTCGGAGTGTCGGGGTGTCGGAGTGTCGGGGTGTTAGAGTGTCGGGGTGTCGGAGTGTCGGGGTGTCGGAGTGTCGGGGTGTTGGAGTGTCGGGGTGTTGGAGTGTCGGGGTGTTGGAGTGTCGGGGTGTCGGAGTGTCGGGGTGTTGGAGTGTCGGGGTGTCGGAGTGTCGGGGTGTCGGAGTGTCGGGGTGTTAGAGTGTCGGGGTGTCGGAGTGTCGGGGTGTCGGAGTGTCGGGGTGTTGGAGTGTCGGGGTGTTGGAGTGTCGGGGTGTTAGAGTGTCGGGGTGTCGGAGTGTCGGGGTGTCGGAGTGTCGGGGTGTTGGAGTGTCGGGGTGTCGGAGTGTCGGGGTGTTGGAGTGTCGGGGTGTCGGAGTGTCGGGGTGTTGGAGTGTCGGGGTGTCGGAGTGTCGGGGTGTTAGAGTGTCGGGGTGTCGGAGTGTCGGGGTGTCGGAGTGTCGGGGTGTTGGAGTGTCGGGGTGTCGGAGTGACGGGGTGTCGGAGTGTCGGGGTGTCAGCGTGTCGGAGTGTCGGAGTGCCGCCATACATGGGACAGACATGCGGAATGTATGGTGGGATTTTCTGCGGGTCGGTTGTACAATCCTCATGGCTCGGGGTCCCATCCATCCAGAGGACGGGCCGTATCCGCCATATATTCAGCCTGAGGATTGGCCGCGGACTGCGCAGGGTTAATGCGGATTCCTATTGCGAGTTTTGCTCCGTCTGCTCGGCACTGATAAAGCGTCTTGTAGAATTGTCAGTTGTGGGCGGAGTTTACACGAGTCTTCTGGGGCTGCAGATGTGTGAGGCGGGAGTGAGGTGACAGCGCAGCGCCGGGACAAAGCAAATGGCAAAATCATTGTGTAATTATGGACGCCCCGGCCGGCTGTGCACTAAGAAAGGTCAGGACCAATCATGCCCCTCCCCCGCTACATCCACCTATGATGTGCAGCGAGGGAGGTGAGACTCCTCAGTTATAGCCGCAATACTGCAAGAAGAACCTGCCATGATATGGAGGGAGAACATGCCGACTCTCCGTATACAGCCCGATTATATACTATATACTCCCCGACTCTCCGTATACAGCCCGATTATATACTATATACTCCCCGACTCTCCGTATACAGCCCGATTATATACTATATACTCCCCGACTCTCCGTATACAGCCCGATTATATACTGTATACTCCCCGACTCTCTGTATACAGCCCAATTATATACTGTATACTCCCTGACTCTCCGTATACAGCCTGATTATATACTATATACTCCCCGACTCTCCGTATACAGCCCGATTATATACTATATACTCCCCGACTCTCCGTATACAGCCCGATTATATACTGTATACTCCCTGACTCTCCGTATACAGCCTGATTATATACTGTATACTCCCTGACTCTCTGTATACAGCCCAATTATATACTGTATACACCCGACTCTCTGTATACACCCTGATTATATACTGTATACACCCGACTCTCCGTATACAGCCAGATTAAATACTGTATACTTTATCTGTATAAACTCAGAACATCTGTATACACCCTGAATTTCTGTGCACAGTCTGATTCAGTATATATACACTGACTGTATACACCCTAACTCTCTTTATACTCTCTGACATTCTGTATACCCTCCAACTCTTTATATATACCCCAATTCTCTGTATATACTCTGACTCTCTGTATATGCCTCAGCTTGCACCCTGATTCTATAAACACGCAATGCTTTGTATACAGGTGGATTCTCTGTATACACTACAACTTTTCTAAACAGAGAAGCCATCTCTGCAGAGGTGTATTCTTAATGTCTCTAAAGGAAGAGGTTGTCTCTGCGGAGGTGTGTTCTTAATGTCCCTAAAGGAAGAGGTTGTCTCTGCGGAGGTGTGTTCTTAATGTCTCTAAAGGAAGAGGTTGTCTCTGCGGAGGTGTGTTCTTAATGTCCCTAAAGGAAGAGGTTGTCTCTGCGGAGGTGTGTTCTTAATGTCCCTAAAGGAAGAGGTTGTCTCTGCGGAGGAGTGTTCTTAATGTCCCTAAAGGAAGAGGTTGTCTCTGCGGAGGTGTGTTCTTAATGGCCCTAAAGGAAGAGGTCATCTCTGCAGAGGAGTGTCCTTAATGTCCCTAAAGGGAGGGGTCATCTCTGCGGAGGTGTGTTCTTAATGGCCCTAAAGGAAGAGGTCATCTCTGCAGAGGTATGTTCTTAATGGCCCTAAAGGAAGAGGTCATCTCTGCGGAGGTGTGTTCTTAATGGCCCTAAAGGGAGGGGTCATCTCTACAGAGGTGTGTTCTTAATGGCCCTAAAGGAAGAGGTCATGTCATGGACATACTACTTCCAGACCCGCAACAGGGCTCAGGCGCATCCCCACCAACAGGTTCCCAGTAACGAACAGGTGTGCGCCCATGCGCGTGCCCTGATCGCGGAGAACGTGCGCGCGCGCACAGTGACACGGCTTTGGCGCCCAGTGGCCTTCCACCATTCAGCTCTTGCTGTCTGATCTGCAGCTTCACCTGTGACCTGTTCCTGTAATCTGCATCCGATCACCTTCTGACTTGGCTCTCTGAACACGCTGCTGTCTCCAATCCTGAACCTTGGCTTTCCTTGACCCTGATCCTGTTTACCTGCCTGCCTGATCTTCTGCTACCAGAACCAGCCTGAACTTGACCATGGCCCTGAAGGAAGAGGTCATCTCTGCAGAGGTGTGTTCCTAATGGCCCTGAAGGAAGAGGTCGTCTCTGCGGAGGTGTGTTATTAATGGCCCTAAAGGAAGAGGTCATCTCTGCGGAGGTGTGTTCTTAATGGCCCTAGAGGAAGAGGTCATCTCTGCGGAGGTGTGTTCTTAATGTCCCTAAAGGAGGAGGTTGTCTCTGCAGAGGTTTGTTCTTAATGGCCCTAAAGGAAAAGGTCATCTCTGCGGAGATGTGTTCTTAATGGCCCTAAAGGAAGAGGTTGTCTCTGTGGAGGTGTGTTCTTAATGGCCCTAAAGAAAGAGGTCGTCTCTGCAGAGGTTTGTTCTTAATGGTCCTAAAGGAAGAAGTTATCTCTGCGGAGGTGTGTTCTTAATGGCCCTAAAGGTAGAGGTTGCCCTGCGGAGGTGTGTTCTTAATGTCCCTAAAGAAAGAGGTCGTTTCTGCGGAGGTGTGTTCATAATGGCCCTGAAGGAAGAGGTCGTCTCTGCGGAGGTGTGTTCTTAATGGCCCTAAAGGAATAAGTCATCTCTGCGGAGGTGTGTTTTTAATGACCCTAAAGGAAGAGGTCATCTCTGCGGAGGAGTGTTCTTAATGTCACTAAAGGAAGAGGTCGTCTCTGCAGAGGTGTGTTCTTAATGGCCCTAAAGGAAGAGGTTGTCTCTGCGGAGGTGTGTTCTTAATGGCCCTAAAGGAATAAGTCATCTCTGCGGAGGTGTGTTCTTAATGGCCCTAAAGGGAGAGGTTATCTCTGTGGAGGTGTGTTCTTAATGGCCCTAAAGGGAGAGGTTATCTCTGTGGAGGTGTGTACTTAATGGCCCTAAAGAAAGAGGTCGTCTCTGCAGAGGTTTGTTCTTAATGGTCCTAAAGGAAGAGGTCATCTCTGCGGAGGTGTGTTCTTAATGGCCCTAAAGGAAGAGGTTGCCCTGCGGAGGTGTGTTCTTAATGGCCCTAAAGGAAGAGGTTGTCTCTGCAGAGGTGTGTTCTTAATGGCCCTAAAGGAAGAGGTTGTTTCTGCGGAGGTGTGTTCCTAATGGCCCTGAAGGAAGAGGTCGTCTCTGCAGAGGTGTGTTCTTAATGGCCCTAAAGGAAAAGGTCATCTCTGCGGAGATGTGTTCTTAATGGCCCTAAAGGGAGAGGTTATCTCTGTGGAGGTGTGTACTTAATGGCCCTAAAGAAAGAGGTCGTCTCTGCAGAGGTTTGTTCTTAATGGTCCTAAAGGAAGAGGTCATCTCTGCGGAGGTGTGTTCTTAATGGCCCTAAAGGAAGAGGTTGTCTCTGCAGAGGTGTGTTCTTAATGGCCCTAAAGGAAGAGGTTGTTTCTGCGGAGGTGTGTTCCTAATGGCCCTGAAGGAAGAGGTCGTCTCTGCAGAGGTGTGTTCTTAATGGCCCTAAAGGAAGAGGTTGTTTCTGCGGAGGTGTGTTCCTAATGGCCCTAAAGGAATAAGTCATCTCTGCGGAGGTGTGTTCTTAATGACCCTAAAGGAAGAGGTCATCTCTGCGGAGGTGTGTTCCTAATGGCCCTGAAGAAAGAGGTCGTCTCTGCGGAGGTGTGTTCTTAATGGCCCTAAAGGAAGAGGTCATCTCTGCGGAGGTGTGTTCTTAATGTCCCTAAAGAAAGAGGTCGTCTCTGCGGAGGTGTGTTCCTAATGGCCCTAAAGGAAGAAGTTGTCTCTGCGGAGGTGTGTTCTTAATGGCCCTAAAGGAAGAAGTTGTCTCTGCGGAGGTGTGTTCTTAATGGCCCTAAAGGAGGAGGTTGTCTCTGCAGAGGTTTGTTCTTAATGACCCTAAAGGAAGAGGTCATCTCTGCGGAGGTGTGTTCTTAATGACCCTAAAGGAAGAGGTCATCTCTGCGGAGGTGTGTTCTTAATGACCCTAAAGGAGGAGGTCGTCTCTGCAGAGGTTTGTTCTTAATGGCCCTAAAGGAAAAGGTCATCTCTGCGGAGGTGTGTTCTTAATGGCCCTAAAGGAAGAGGTTGTCTCTGCGGAGGTGTGTTCTTAATGACCCTAAAGGAAGAAGTCATCTCTGCGGATGTGTCTTCTTAATGACCCTAAAGGAAGAGGTTGTCCCTGCAGAGGTGTGTTCTTAATGGCCCTAAAGGAATAAGTTATCTCTGCGGAGGTGTGTTCTTAATGGCTCTAAAGGGAGAGGTTGTCTCTGCGGAGGTGTGTTCTTAATGGCCCTAAAGGAAGAGGTCATCTCTGCAGAGGTGCGTTCTTAATGGCCCTAAAGGAAGAGGTTGTCTTTGCGGAGATGTGTTCTTAATGGCCCTAGAGGAAGAGGTTGTCTTTGCGGAGATGTGTTCTTAATGTCCCTAAAGGAAAAGGTTGTCTCTGCAGAGGTGTGTTCCCTAAAGGGAGAGGTCATCTCTGCTAAGGTGTGGTCTTGATGTCCCTAAAGAGAGTGGTCTTCTATGCGGGGGTGTGTTCTTTATTTCTGTTGAATGACAGTCTTCAGGGAGAAGGGAATGGGGCAGAGCATCACTTTATAAATAATAGAGTGACCACTGTGAATACTGCCACCCCTAAGCTGTCACTCCCATATGGAATCCGGGGACCACCACAGGAAACTCAACCACTTCTCAGAGGGGTCATTTGTAGCTGCGTTATGTGCTCTGGAATTCTACAGAGGCCTGCAGGGGGATAAGAACTAATGATGTCACAGGTTGTGCTCATGGCATGATGATGTCATCACTTCCAAACCCAACACTCGGAGAAAAGGCTTGAGATGACATCATCGGTCACATGACTATCCCAATGGTAGAACAGTTCTGGGTTAGCTCCTGCACCCGTCTATATCTCCATCCCATCTCGGCGCAGAGTGCAGCATCCTGACTGACAGCTGGATAATAGCCTCAAACTCCGGAGAGAGAACGGGCGCAGAATGTGAATGGAAGTCATTATTCGGATACGCCACGCGGCGGAGGAAGAGTAACTACAGTGTCATTATTTTATTACTGGCGCTTCGCCGTCGTAGCGTGAGACATTGTGCTGGATGTTTGAAAGATGTTACAGGAGACTAATACACTTCCTCGTCACTCCGGTGAAGAGTAGGAAGCACTGAGGCAAGCCACTGCCGCTGTGTCTACGAATCTTCCCGGCGCAGCCGTCCGCTGACTTGTTAGTTCTCGGTTACTGAGATGACTTCATCCCGCATAGAACGTCCCAGGAACTCTTCTCTTCTGGGTGGAAGATGACACAGCCGCTTCCTTTTATATTGACCTGATTAAAGATGGACTCCACCAACAAGACACAAGAGGGCCTTCCAGCAACCACGCCCATGCGCCAAAGTCAGAAACTTCGCTCAGATTACCCTGGTCTGAGTTTTATGTGCAGTAATTGTCTCCTGTAATGCTGCACAGGACCGCGCCTTCTCCTCATATGATTCTGTGCCGTACAACATCCTTGCCTCTCTCCTCTACAGTAAGGCGAGTCTAGAATGGCAGCCAACATATTCACATGGCTCAGCAGTTGGTGTTCTCCAGACCCAGGTTAGGTTGGCTATAGCCCCCCCCCCCCCCCCCCCCCCAGGTGGGAAATACTCTAGAGATTATGTAGATTGGAGTGTTTTTAGCCCCCCTGGATGGGGAGTTCTCCATTGGTGATGCAGGTTGGGGTTTCTATAGCCCCCCCTGGTGGTAAATACTGCAGAGGTAATGCAGATTGAGGAGTGTATAGTGCTCCACTCTGGTAGTGGTGCAGGTTGGAGTGTTTATAGCCCCCCCGGGTAGAGAATACTTCTAGGGTAATGCAGTTTGGGGTGTCTATTGCCCCCCCGGGTGACAATATTCCAGAAGTGATGGAGTTGGGGTGTCTATAGCCCCCCAGGTGGAGAATACTTCTAGGGTAATGCAGTTTGGGGTGTCTATTGCCCCCCCGGGTGACAATATTCCAGAAGTGATGGAGTTGGGGTGTCTATAGCCCCCCAGGTGGGGAATACTCCAGAATTGATAGAGTTGGGGTGTCTATAGCCCCCCAGGTGGAGAATACTCTAGAAGTGATAGAGTTGAGGTGTCTATAGTCCCCCAGGTGGAGAATACTCCAGAAGTGATGGAGTTGGGGTGTCTATAGTCCCCCAGGTGGAGAATACTCCAGAAGTGACAGAGTTGAGGTGTCTATAGTCCCCCAGGTGGAGAATACTCCAGAAGTGATAGAGTTGGGGTGTCTATAGTCCCCCAGGTGGAGAATACTCCAGAAGTGATGGAGTTGGGGTGTCTATAGTCCCCCAGGTGGAGAATACTCTAGAAGTGATAGAGTTGGGGTGTCTATAGTCCCCCAGGTGGGGAATACTCCAGAAGTGACAGAGTTGGGGTGTCTATAGTCCCCCAGGTGGGGAACACTCCAGAAGTGATAGAGTTGGGGTGTCTATAGTCCCCCAGGTGGGGAATACTCCAGAAGTGACAGAGTTGGGGTGTCTATAGTCCCCCAGGTGGGAAACACTCCAGAAGTGATAGAGTTGGGGTGTCTATAGTCCCCCAGGTGGGGAATACTCCAGAAGTGATAGAGTTGGGGTGTCTATAGCCCCCTGGGTGAATAATACCCCAGAAGTGATGGAGTTGGGGTGTCTATAGTCCCCCAGGTGGGGAATACTCCAGAAGTGATAGAGTTGGGGTGTCTATAGTCCCCCAGGTGGGGAATACTCCAGAAGTGATGGAGTTGGGGTGTCTATAGTCCCCCAGGTGGGGAATACTCCAGAAGTGACAGAGTTGGGGTGTCTATAGTCCCCCAGGTGGGGAACACTCCAGAAGTGATGGAGTTGGGGTGTCTATAGTCCCCCAGGTGGGGAATACTCCAGAAGTGATAGAGTTGGGGTGTCTATAGTCCCCCAGGTGGGGAATACTCCAGAAGTGATAGAGTTGGGGTGTCTATAGCCCCCCCCAGGTAAGGAATACTCCAGAGGTGCCCCAGGGGTTGCTGTGATTGGTAGAGATTGTCCAGGTGTCGGTCCTGTGACAAGTTCATCAGATGTAATTGGTCTGGTGGGGGGAGGGGTGTGTCAGGTTGCAGTCAGGATGTCGGGACCTGAGGACAGCGAGAGATTAGTCTGCAGATATCGTCCAATCATCGCCCTTGGCCTGATCTTATCACTGGGGAGAGCCGGACATCATGACTGTATATGTGAGCGCTTCTCCCAGCCCAGAGATAAGAAGAACTTTCTGTACAATGATCCCCACAGACCTGAACCCCCATCTCTGTACTCGTACTATCTGCCCATACATTGTATTCACAGCTGAACCCCCATCTCTGTACTCGTACTATCTGCCCATACATTGTATTCACAGCTGAACCCCCATCTCTGTACTCGTACTATCTGCCCATACATTGTATTCACAGCTGAACCCCCATCTCTGTACTCGTACTATCTGCCCATACATTGTATTCACAGCTGAACCCCCATCTCTGTACTCGTACTATCTGCCCATACATTGTATTCACAGCTGAACCCCCATCTCTGTACTCGTACTATCTGCCCATACATTGTATTCACAGCTGAACCCCCATCTCTGTACTCGTACTATCTGCCCATCTCTCTGAAGATCAGCTTTAAGGTGTATTTAAACTAGCTCGGGGTGGCGGACTCTATTTGTCCTGGTGTCACTGAGACAGGAAGTGATAGGAAATCCAAAATGTTACAATTGTCATCAGAACAGGAATAGAGGGGAAATCCTCCATTAAGGATATTTCTTCGGGTGACAACGAATTCCCTCACTTTTGGAGATTTCCTCTCACTTCCTGTTGTGTCTCTGGGACAGGAAGTGAAGGTAAGACCCACATTGGTACACAGACAGCAAAACAACAACCTTTGTGGGGTTTACCTTCCCGACTCCGCCCACAACTGAAAAAACATTTTGTCTGCAGACATGGTGGATGATTGCCGCAGAGCATCCGGAGACGTCTGTGATAAATGTCCCTCCATATTAGGGGCAGAAATCCCCCCACGTTCCTCCTCTCTGGAATGTTTCCTCAGTGTGATGGACGGTCTACAGAAAGTCACAGCGATGGTCCTCAGAAGGTTCTGCAATGGTCTCTGGAAGGTTCTACAATGATCTGCAAAAAGTTGCGTAATGGTCTGTAGAAGGTTCTGCAGTGGTCTGCGGAAAGTTCTGTATGGCAGCTGGCTGGTTCTGTGATGTTCTGAAGAATTATATGTAATTATCTGCCAAAGGTTCTCCAATGGTCTGCAGAAGGTTCTGTGATGGTCTATGGAAGGCTCTACAATGGTCTGCTGAAGGTTCTGTGATGGTCGGCTGAGGTTTTACGATGGTCTCCAGTATCATACCCCGGTATTTATACCCCACCATACCAGGATCACACCCCAGTATTTATACCCACCATACCAGGATCACACCCCAGTATTTATACCCCACCATACCAGGATCACACCCCAGTATTTATACCCCACCATACCAGGATCACACCCCAGTATTTATACCCCACCATACCAGGATCACACCCCGGTATTTATACCCCACCATACCAGGATCACACCCCGGTATTTATACCCCACCATACCAGGATCACACCCCAGTATTTATACCCCACCATACCAGGATCACACCCCAGTATTTATACCCCACCATACCAGGATCACACCCCGGTATTTATACCCCACCATACCAGGATCACACCCCGGTATTTATACCCCACCATACCAGGATCACACCCCAGTATTTATACCCCACCATACCAGGATCACACCCCAGTATTTATACCCACCATACCAGGATCACACCCCGGTATTTATACCCCACCATACCAGGATCACACCCCAGTATTTATACCCCACCATACCAGGATCACACCCCAGTATTTATACCCCACCATACCAGGATCACACCCCAGTATTTATACCCACCATACCAGGATCACACCCCGGTATTTATACCCCACCATACCAGGATCACACCCCAGTATTTATACCCCACCATACCAGGATCACCCCCAGTATTTATACCCCACCATACCAGGATCACCCCCAGTATTTATACCCCACCATACCAGGATCACCCCCAGTATTTATACCCCACCATACCAGGATCACCCCCAGTATTTATACCCCACCATACCAGGATCACCCCCAGTATTTATACCCCACCATACCAGGATCACACCCCGGTATTTATACCCCACCATACCAGGATCACACCCCAGTATTTATACCCACCATACCAGGATCACCCCCAGTATTTATACCCCACCATACCAGGATCACACCCAGTATTTATACCCCACCATACCAGGATCACCCCCCAGTATTTATACCCCACCATACCAGGATCACACCCCAGTATTTATACCCCACCATACCAGGATCACCCCCAGTATTTATACCCCACCATACCAGGATCACACCCCGGTATTTATACCCCACCATACCAGGATCACACCCCGGTATTTATACCCCACCATACCAGGATCACCCCCAGTATTTATACCCCACCATACCAGGATCACACCCCAATATTTATACCCCACCATACCAGGATCACCCCCAGTATTTATACCCCACCATACCAGGATCACACCCCAATATTTATACCCCACCATACCAGGATCACACCCCAGTATTTATACCCCACCATACCAGGATCACACCCCAATATTTATACCCCACCATACCAGGATCACACCCCGGTATTTATACCCCACCATACCAGGATCACACCCCGGTATTTATACCCCACCATACCAGGATCACCCCCCAGTATTTATACCCCACCATACCAGGATCACACCCCGGTATTTATACCCCACCATACCAGGATCACACCCCAGTATTTATACCCCACCATACCAGGATCACCCCCAGTATTTATACCCCACCATACCAGGATCACACCCCGGTATTTATACCCCACCATACCAGGATCACACCCCGGTATTTATACCCCACCATACCAGGATCACCCCCCAGTATTTATACCCCACCATACCAGGATCACCCCCAGTATTTATACCCCACCATACCAGGATCACACCCCAATATTTATACCCCACCATACTAGGATCACCCCCAGTATTTATACCCCACCATACCAGGATCACCCCCAATATTTATACCCCACCATACCAGGATCACACCCCAGTATTTATACCCCACCATACCAGGATCACACCCCAGTATTTATACCCCACCATACCAGGATCACACCCCAATATTTATACCCCACCATACCAGGATCACACCCCGGTATTTATACCCCACCATACCAGGATCACACCCCAGTATTTATACCCCACCATACCAGGATCACCCCCAGTATTTATACCCCACCATACCAGGATCACCCCCAGTATTTATACCCCACCATACCAGGATCACACCCCAATATTTATACCCCACCATACCAGGATCACACCCCGGTATTTATACCCCACCATACCAGGATCACACCCCGGTATTTATACCCCACCATACCAGGATCACCCCCAGTATTTATACCCCACCATACCAGGATCACACCCCGGTATTTATACCCCACCATACCAGGATCACACCCCGGTATTTATACCCCACCATACCAGGATCACACCCAGTATTTATACCCACCATACTAGGAGCACACCCCAATATTTATACCCCACCATACCAGGATCACACCCCGGTATTTATACCCCACCATACCAGGATCACACCCCGGTATTTATACCCCACCATACCAGGATCACCCCCCAGTATTTATACCCCACCATACCAGGATCAGACCCCAATATTTATACCCCACCATACCAGGATCACACCCCAATATTTATACCCCACCATACCAGGATCACCCCCCAGTATTTATACCCCACCATACCAGGATCAGACCCCAATATTTATACCCCACCATACCAGGATCACACCCCAATATTTATACCCCACCATACCAGGATCACCCCCCAGTATTTATACCCCACCATACCAGGATCACCCCCAGTATTTATACCCCACCATACCAGGATCACCCACCAGTATTTATACCCACCATACTAGGATCACACCCCAATATTTATACCCCAACTTACCAGGATCACACCCCAATATTTATACCCCACCATACCAGGATCATACCCCAGTATTTATACCCCACCATACCAGGATCACCCCCCAGTATTTATACCCCACCATACCAGGATCATACCCCAGTATTTATACCCCACCATACCAGGATCACACCCCGGTATTTATACCCCACCAAACCAGGATCACACCCCAATATTTATACCCCACCATACCAGGATCACACCCCGGTATTTATACCCCACCAAACCAGGATCATACCCCAATATTTATACCCCACCATACCAGGATCACACCCCAATATTTATACCCCACCATACCAGGATCACCCCCAGTATTTATACCCACCATGCCAGGATCAAACCCCAGTATTTATACCCCACCATACCAGGATCACATCCCAATAATTATAACCCACCATACCAGGATCACACCCCGGTATTTATACCCCACCATACCAGGATCACGCCCCAATATTTTTACCCCACCATATCAGGATCACCCCCAGTATTTATACCCCACCATACCAGGATCACACCCCAATATTTATACCCCACCATACCAGGATCACCCCCCAGTATTTATACCCCACCATACCAGGATAACCACCCAGTATTTATACCCACCATACCAGGATCACACCCCAGTATTTATACCCCACCATACCAGGATCACCCCCCAGTATTTATACCCCACCATACCAGGATCACACCCCAATATTTATACCCACCATACCAGGATCACACCCCAATATTTATACCCCACCATACCAGGATCACACCCCAATATTTATACCCCACCATACCAGGATCACACCCCAATATTTATACCCCACCATACCAGGATCACACCCCGGTATTTATACCCCACCATACCAGGATCACCCCCAGTATTTATACCCCACCATACCAGGATCACACCCCAGTATTTATACCCCACCATACCAGGATCACACCACAGTATTTATACCCCACCATACCAGGATAACACCCCAGTATTTATACCCCACCATACCAGGATCACACCCTGGTATTTATACCCCACCATACCAGGATCACACCCTGGTATTTATACCCCACCATATCAGGATCACCCCCAGTATTTATACCCCACCATACCAGGATCACACCCCAATATTTATACCCCACCATACCAGGATCACCCCCCAGTATTTATACCCCACCATACCAGGATAACCACCCAGTATTTATACCCACCATACCAGGATCACACCCCAATATTTATACCCCACCATACCAGGATCACCCCCCAGTATTTATACCCACCATACCAGGATCAAACCCCAATATTTATACCCCACCATACCAGGATCACCCCCCAGTATTTATACCCCACCATACCAGGATCACACCCTGGTATTTATACCCACCATACCAGGATCACACCCCAATATTTATACCACACCATACCAGGAGCACACCCCAGTATTTATACCCCACCATACCAGGATCACCCCCCAGTATTTATACCCACCATACCAGGAACACACCCCAATATTTATACCCCACCATACCAGGATCACACCCCAATATTTATACCCCACCATACCAGGATCACACCGCGGTATTTATACCCCACCATACCAGGATCACACCCCGGTATTTATACCCCACCATACCAGGATCACACCCCGGTATTTATACCCCACCATACCAGGATCACACCCCGGTATTTATACCCCACCATACCAGGATCACACCCAGTATTTATACCCACCATACTAGGAGCACACCCCAATATTTATACCCCACCATACCAGGATCACACCCCGGTATTTATACCCCACCATACCAGGATCACACCCCGGTATTTATACCCCACCATACCAGGATCACCCCCCAGTATTTATACCCCACCATACCAGGATCAGACCCCAATATTTATACCCCACCATACCAGGATCACACCCCAATATTTATACCCCACCATACCAGGATCACCCCCCAGTATTTATACCCCACCATACCAGGATCATACCCCGGTATTTATACCCCACCATACCAGGATCACACCCCAATATTTATACCCCACCATACCAGGATCACCCCCCAGTATTTATACCCACCATACCAGGATCAGACCCCAATATTTATACCCCACCATACCAGGATCACACCCCAATATTTATACCCCACCATACCAGGATCACCCCCCAGTATTTATACCCCACCATACCAGGATCACCCCCAGTATTTATACCCCACCATACCAGGATCACCCACCAGTAATTATACCCACCATACTAGGATCACACCCCAATATTTATACCCCACCATACCAGGATCACACCCCAATATTTATACCCCACCATACCAGGATCATACCCCAGTATTTATACCCCACCATACCAGGATCACCCCCCAGTATTTATACCCCACCATACCAGGATCACACCTCAGTATTTATACCCCACCATACCAGGATCATACCCCAGTATTTATACCCCACCATACCAGGATCACACCCCGGTATTTATACCCCACCAAACCAGGATCACACCCCAATATTTATACCCCACCATACCAGGATCACACCCCGGTATTTATACCCCACCAAACCAGGATCATACCCCAATATTTATACCCCACCATACCAGGATCACACCCCAATATTTATACCCCACCATACCAGGATCACCCCCAGTATTTATACCCACCATGCCAGGATCAAACCCCAGTATTTATACCCCACCATACCAGGATCACATCCCAATATTTAGACCCCACCATACCAGGATCACACCCCGGTATTTATACCCCACCATACCAGGATCACGCCCCAATATTTTTACCCCACCATATCAGGATCACCCCCAGTATTTATAATCCACCATACCAGGATCACACCCCAATATTTATACCCCACCATACCAGGATCACGCCCCAATATTTTTACCCCACCATATCAGGATCACCCCCAGTATTTATACCCCACCATACCAGGATCACACCCCAATATTTATACCCCACCATACCAGGATCACCCCCCAGTATTTATACCCCACCATACCAGGATAACCACCCAGTATTTATACCCACCATACCAGGATCACACCCCAGTATTTATACCCCACCATACCAGGATCACCCCCCAGTATTTATACCCCACCATACCAGGATCACACCCCAATATTTATACCCACCATACCAGGATCACACCCCAATATTTATACCCCACCATACCAGGATCACACCCCAATATTTATACCCCACCATACCAGGATCACACCCCGGTATTTATACCCCACCATACCAGGATCACCCCCAGTATTTATACCCCACCATACCAGGATCACACCCCAGTATTTATACCCCACCATACCAGGATCACACCACAGTATTTATACCCCACCATACCAGGATAACACCCCAGTATTTATACCCCACCATACCAGGATCACACCCTGGTATTTATACCCCACCATACCAGGATCACACCCTGGTATTTATACCCCACCATATCAGGATCACCCCCAGTATTTATACCCCACCATACCAGGATCACACCCCAATATTTATACCCCACCATACCAGGATCACCCCCCAGTATTTATACCCCACCATACCAGGATAACCACCCAGTATTTATACCCACCATACCAGGATCACACCCCAATATTTATACCCCACCATACCAGGATCACCCCCCAGTATTTATACCCACCATACCAGGATCAAACCCCAATATTTATACCCCACCATACCAGGATCACCCCCCAGTATTTATACCCCACCATACCAGGATCACACCCTGGTATTTATACCCACCATACCAGGATCACACCCCAATATTTATACCCCACCATACCAGGAGCACACCCCAGTATTTATACCCCACCATACCAGGATCACCCCCCAGTATTTATACCCCACCATACCAGGATCACCCCCCAGTATTTATACCCACCATACCAGGAACACACCCCAATATTTATACCCCACCATACCAGGATCACACCCCAATATTTATACCCCACCATACCAGGATCACACCGCGGTATTTATACCCCACCATACCAGGATCACACCCCAATATTTATACCCCACCATACCAGGATCACACCCCAATATTTATACCCCACCATACCAGGATCACTCCCCGGTATTTATACCCCACCATACCAGGATCACCCCCAGTATTTATACCCCACCATACCAAGATCAACCCCCAGTATTTATACCCACCATACCAGGATCAAACCCCAGTATTTATACCCCACCATACCAGGATCAACCCCAATATTTATACCCCACCATACCAGGATCACACCCCAATATTTATACCCCACCATACCAGGATCACCCCCCAATATTTATACCCCACCATACCAGGATCACCCCCAGTATTTATACCCCACCATACCAAGATCAACCCCCAGTATTTATACCCACCATACCAGGATCACACCCCAATATTTATACCTCACCATACCAGGATCACACCCCAGTATTTATACCCACCATACCAGGATCACACCCCAATATTTATACCCCACCATACCAGGATCACACCCCGGTATTTATACCCCACCATACCAGGAGCACACCCCAGTATTTATACCCCACCATACCAGGATCACCCCCCCAGTATTTATACCCCACCATACCAGGATCACACCCTGGTATTTATACCCCACCATATCAGGATCACCCCCAGTATTTATACCCCACCATACCAGGATCACACCCCAATATTTATACCCCACCATACCAGGATCACCCCCCAGTATTTATACCCCACCATACCAGGATAACCACCCAGTATTTATACCCACCATACCAGGATCACACCCCAGTATTTATACCCCACCATACCAGGATCACCCCCCAGTATTTATACCCCACCATACCAGGATCACACCCTGGTATTTATACCCCACCATACCAGGATCACACCCCAGTATTTATACCCCACCATACCAGGAGCACACCCCAATATTTATACCCCACCATACCAGGAGCACACCCCAGTATTTATACCCCACCATACCAGGATCACCCCCCAGTATTTATACCCCACCATACCAGGATCACCCCCCAGTATTTATACCCACCATACCAGGAACACACCCCAATATTTATACCCCACCATACCAGGATCACACCCCAATATTTATACCCCACCATACCAGGATCACACCGCGGTATTTATACCCAACCATACCAGGATCACCCCCAGTATTTATACCCCACCATACCAGGATCAACCCCAATATTTATACCCCACCATACCAGGATCACACCCCAATATTTATACCCCACCATACCAGGATCACCCCCCAATATTTATACCCCACCATACCAGGATCACCCCCAGTATTTATACCCACCATACCAGGATCACACCCCAATATTTATACCTCACCATACCAGGATCACACCCCAGTATTTATACCCACCATACCAGGATCACACCCCAATATTTATACCCCACCATACCAGGATCACACCCCGGTATTTATACCCCACCATACCAGGATCATACCCCGGTATTTATACCCCACCATACCAGGATCACACCCCAATATTTATACCCCACCATACCAGGATCACACCCCACTATTTATACCCCACCATACCAGGATCACCCCCAGTATTTATACCCCACCATACCAAGATCACACCCCAGTATTTATACCCCACCATACCAGGATAACACCCCAGTATTTATACCCCACCATACCAGGATCACACCCCAATATTTATACCCCACCATACCAGGATCACACCCCACTATTTATACCCCACCATACCAGGATCACCCCCAGTATTTATACCCCACCATACCAGGATCACACCCCAGTATTTATACCCCACCATACCAGGATCACACCACAGTATTTATACCCCACCATACCAGGATAACACCCCAGTATTTATACCCCACCATACCAGGATCACACCCTGGTATTTATACCCCACCATACCAGGATCACACCCTGGTATTTATACCCCACCATATCAGGATCACCCCCAGTATTTATACCCCACCATACCAGGATCACACCCCAATATTTATACCCCACCATACCAGGATCACCCCCCAGTATTTATACCCCACCATACCAGGATAACCACCCAGTATTTATACCCACCATACCAGGATCACACCCCAATATTTATACCCCACCATACCAGGATCACCCCCCAATATTTATACCCACCATACCAGGATCAAACCCCAATATTTATACCCCACCATACCAGGATCACCCCCCAGTATTTATACCCCACCATACCAGGATCACACCCTGGTATTTATACCCACCATACCAGGATCACACCCCAATATTTATACCCCACCATACCAGGAGCACACCCCAGTATTTATACCCCACCATACCAGGATCACCCCCCAGTATTTATACCCCACCATACCAGGATCACCCCCCAGTATTTATACCCACCATACCAGGAACACACCCCAATATTTATACCCCACCATACCAGGATCACACCCCAATATTTATACCCCACCATACCAGGATCACACCGCGGTATTTATACCCCACCATACCAGGATCACACCCCAATATTTATACCCCACCATACCAGGATCACACCCCAATATTTATACCCCACCATACCAGGATCACACCCCGGTATTTATACCCCACCATACCAGGATCACCCCCAGTATTTATACCCCACCATACCAAGATCAACCCCCAGTATTTATACCCACCATACCAGGATCAAACCCCAGTATTTATACCCCACCATACCAGGATCAACCCCAATATTTATACCCCACCATACCAGGATCACACCCCAATATTTATACCCCACCATACCAGGATCACCCCCCAATATTTATACCCCACCATACCAGGATCACCCCCAGTATTTATACCCCACCATACCAAGATCAACCCCCAGTATTTATACCCACCATACCAGGATCACACCCCAATATTTATACCTCACCATACCAGGATCACACCCCAGTATTTATACCCACCATACCAGGATCACACCCCAATATTTATACCCCACCATACCAGGATCACACCCCGGTATTTATACCCCACCATACCAGGAGCACACCCCAGTATTTATACCCCACCATACCAGGATCACCCCCCCAGTATTTATACCCCACCATACCAGGATCACACCCTGGTATTTATACCCCACCATATCAGGATCACCCCCAGTATTTATACCCCACCATACCAGGATCACACCCCAATATTTATACCCCACCATACCAGGATCACCCCCCAGTATTTATACCCCACCATACCAGGATAACCACCCAGTATTTATACCCACCATACCAGGATCACACCCCAGTATTTATACCCCACCATACCAGGATCACCCCCCAGTATTTATACCCCACCATACCAGGATCACACCCTGGTATTTATACCCCACCATACCAGGATCACACCCCAGTATTTATACCCCACCATACCAGGAGCACACCCCAATATTTATACCCCACCATACCAGGAGCACACCCCAGTATTTATACCCCACCATACCAGGATCACCCCCCAGTATTTATACCCCACCATACCAGGATCACCCCCCAGTATTTATACCCACCATACCAGGAACACACCCCAATATTTATACCCCACCATACCAGGATCACACCCCAATATTTATACCCCACCATACCAGGATCACACCGCGGTATTTATACCCAACCATACCAGGATCACCCCCAGTATTTATACCCCACCATACCAGGATCAACCCCAATATTTATACCCCACCATACCAGGATCACACCCCAATATTTATACCCCACCATACCAGGATCACCCCCCAATATTTATACCCCACCATACCAGGATCACCCCCAGTATTTATACCCACCATACCAGGATCACACCCCAATATTTATACCTCACCATACCAGGATCACACCCCAGTATTTATACCCACCATACCAGGATCACACCCCAATATTTATACCCCACCATACCAGGATCACACCCCGGTATTTATACCCCACCATACCAGGATCATACCCCGGTATTTATACCCCACCATACCAGGATCACACCCCAATATTTATACCCCACCATACCAGGATCACACCCCACTATTTATACCCCACCATACCAGGATCACCCCCAGTATTTATACCCCACCATACCAAGATCACACCCCAGTATTTATACCCCACCATACCAGGATAACACCCCAGTATTTATACCCCACCATACCAGGATCACACCCCAATATTTATACCCCACCATACCAGGATCACACCCCACTATTTATACCCCACCATACCAGGATCACCCCCAGTATTTATACCCCACCATACCAAGATCAACCCCCAGTATTTATACCCCACCATACCAGGATAACACCCCAGTATTTATACCCCACCATACCAGGATCACACCCCAATATTTATACCCCACCATACCAGGATCACCCCCAGTATTTATACCCCACCATACCAGGATCACCCCCAATATTTATACCCCACCATACCAGGATCACACCCCAGTATTTATACCCCACCATACCAGGATCACACCCCAATATTTATACCCCACCATACCAGGATCACCCCCAGTATTTATACCCCACCATACCAAGATCAACCCCCAGTATTTATACCCCACCATACCAGGATCACACCCCAGTATTTATACCCCACCATACCAGGATCACCCCCAGTATTTATACCCCACCATACCAAGATCAACCCCCAGTATTTATACCCACCATGCCAGGATCAAACCCCAGTATTTATACCTCACCATACCAGGATAACACCCCAGTATTTATACCCCACCACACCAGGATCACAACCCCAATATTTATACCCCACCATACCAGGATCACACCCCAGTATTTATACCCCACCATACCAGGATCACACCCCAGTATTTATACCCCACCATACCAGGATCAACCCCAATATTTATACCCCACCATACCAGGATCACACCCCAATATTTATACCCCACCATACCAGGATCACCCCCCAATATTTATACCCCACCATACCAGGATCACCCCCAGTATTTATACCCCACCATACCAAGATCAACCCCCAGTATTTATACCCACCATACCAGGATCACACCCCAATATTTATACCCCACCATACCAGGATCACACCCCAGTATTTATACCCCACCATACCAGGATCACACCCCAGTATTTATACCCCACCATACCAGGATCAACCCCAATATTTATACCCCACCATACCAGGATCACACCCCAATATTTATACCCCACCATACCAGGATCACCCCCCAATATTTATACCCCACCATACCAGGATCACCCCCAGTATTTATACCCCACCATACCAAGATCAACCCCCAGTATTTATACCCACCATACCAGGATCACACCCCAATATTTATACCTCACCATACCAGGATCACACCCCGGTATTTATACCCACCATACCAGGATCACACCCCAATATTTATACCCCACCATACCAGGATCACACCCCGGTATTTATACCCCACCATACCAGGATCATACCCCGGTATTTATACCCCACCATACCAGGATCACACCCCAATATTTATACCCCACCATACCAGGATCACACCCCACTATTTATACACCACCATACCAGGATCACCCCCAGTATTTATACCCCACCATACCAAGATCACACCCCAGTATTTATACCCCACCATACCAGGATAACACCCCAGTATTTATACCCCACCATACCAGGATCACACCCCAATATTTATACCCCACCATACCAGGATCACACCCCACTATTTATACCCCACCATACCAGGATCACCCCCAGTATTTATACCCCACCATACCAAGATCAACCCCCAGTATTTATACCCCACCATACCAGGATCACCCCCAGTATTTATACCCCACCATACCAGGATCACCCCCAGTATTTATACCCCACCATACCAAGATCAACCCCCAGTATTTATACCCACCATGCCAGGATCAAACCCCAGTATTTATACCTCACCATACCAGGATAACACCCCAATATTTATACCCCGCCATACCAGGATCACACCCCAGTATTTATACCCCACCATACCAGGATCACACCCCAGTATATATACCCCACCATACCAGGATCACACCCCAATATTTATACCCCACCATACCAGGATCACCCCCCAGTATTTATACCCCACCATACCAGGATAACCCCCCAGTATTTATACCCACCATACCAGGATCACACCCCAGTATTTATACCCCACCATACCAGGATCACCCCCCAGTATTTATACCCCACATACCAGGATCACACCCCAGTATTTATACCCACCATACCAGGATCACACCCCAATATTTATACCCCACCATACCAGGATAACACCCCAGTATTTATACCCCACCATACCAGGATCACACCCCAATATTTATACCCCACCATACCAGGATCACACCCCGGTATTTATACCCCACCATACCAGGATCACACCCCAATATTTATACCCCACCATACCAGGATCACACCCCAGTATTTATACCCCACCATACCAGGATCACCCCCCAGTATTTATACCCCACCATACCAGGATCACCCCCAGTATTTATACCCACCATACCAGGATCACCCCCCAGTATTTATACCCACCATACCAGGATCACCCCCCAGTATTTATACCCATCATACCAGGATCACCCCCCAGTATTTATACCCACCATACCAGGATCACCCCCCAGTATTTATACCCACCATACCAGGATCACCCCCCAGTATTTATACCCACCATACCAGGATCACCCCCCAGTATTTATACCCATCATACCAGGATCACCCCCCAGTATTTATACCCACCATACCAGGATCACACCCCAGTATTTATACCCCACCATACCAGGTTCACCCCCCAGTATTTATACCCACCATACCAGGATCACCCCCCAGTATTTATACCCACCATACCAGGATCACACCCCAGTATTTATACCCATCATACCAGGATCACCCCCCAGTATTTATACCCACCATACCAGGATCACCCCCCAGTATTTATACCCACCATACCAGGATCACCCCCCAGTATTTATACCCATCATACCAGGATCACCCCCCAGTATTTATACCCACCATACCAGGATCACACCCCAGTATTTATACCCCACCATACCAGGTTCACCCCCCAGTATTTATACCCACCATACCAGGATCACCCCCCAGTATTTATACCCACCATACCAGGATCACCCCCCAGTATTTATACCCATCATACCAGGTTCACCCCCCAGTATTTATACCCATCATACCAGGATCACACCCCAATATTTATACCCCACCATACCAGGATCACCCCCCAATATTTATACCCCACCATACCAGGATCACCCCCCAGTATTTATACCCCACCATACCAGGATCACACCCCAGTATTTATAATCCATTTATATTGTATGATGTATAGAATATGGGCCCCGATGTGCAGATTTGTGGGTGTCACACCATATATAAGGGGTCCCGTCTCCTGTGTATGGTCGGTGCACACCGCCGTCTCTTCTGGCGTCTTATCTCGATCGGTTTCCTCGCAGTTCTGGATTTCTGGCTCCACACTCAGATTTATATTGTGAGCGGCAGACAGGAATGTACACAGGTCTGCTCTTCTTTCCTTCCTACTACATAAAGCTGTCTGAGATATTACCCCACCGGGGGGGGGGGGGGCAGATAAGAGCCCCGGGGAGGGAGACTGTCCATGGTCCTGGGGGGAGGGGATGTCCATGGTGCTTTAGGAAGGGGCTTTCCTGTATATTGAGTTTGACTTTCCAGGGTTCTGGGGAAGGGGGGCTCTTCAGGGTGTTGGGAGGGTGTCCTGGGGGCTATCCTAGGTATTGAGTGGTCTTTCCAGGGATTTAGGGGGTTCATAATACCACCCACCTTCACAAATATCTCCCACCATTATTACCCAGCCATCCCCACTAATACCCCCACCTCAACTAATACCACCCACCTTCACAAGTATACCCCACCATTACCATCCAGCCATCCTCACTAATACCTCCTTCATTCCCACTAATACCCCCACCTCAACCAATACCACCCACCTTCACAAGTATCCCCCACCATTACCACCCAACAATCCCCACTAATCCCCCCACCATTACCCCCTTCTCCATCAATAATACCTCCCTCATTCCCACTAATACCCCCACCATTAACACCCAACAATCCCCACTAATACCCCCACCATTACCACCCAGCCATCCTCACTAATACCCCCACCATTACCACCCAGCCATCCTCACTAATACCTCCTTCATTCCCACTAATACCCCCACCTCAACCAATACCACCCACCTTCACAAGTATCCCCCACCATTAACACCCAACAATCCCCACTAATACCCCCACCATTAACACCCAACAATCCCCACTAATACCCGCACCATTAACACCCAGCCATCCCCACTAATACCCCCACCATTACCATCCAGCCATCCTCACTAATACCCCCACCATTACCACCCAGCCATCCCCACTAATACCCCCACCATTACCATCCAGCCATCCCCACTAATACCCCCACCATTACCACCCAACAATCCCCACTAATCCCCCCACCATTACCCCCTTCTCCATCAATAATACCTCCCTCATTCCCACTAATACCCCCACCATTAACACCCAACAATCCCCACTAATACCCCCACCATTACCATCCAGCCATCCTCACTAATACCCCCACCATTACCATCCAGCCATCCTCACTAATACCCCCACCATTACCACCCAGCCATCCCCACTAATACCCCCACCATTAACACCCAGCCATCCCCACTAATACCCCCACCATTACCACCCAGCCATCCTCACTAATACCTCCTTCATTCCCACTAATACCCCCACCTCAACCAATACCACCCACCTTCACAAGTATCCCCCACCATTACCACCCAACAATCCCCACTAATCCCCCCACCATTACCCCCTTCTCCATCAATAATACCTCCCTCATTCCCAGTAATACCCCCACCATTAACACCCAACAATCCCCACTAATCCCCCCACCATTACCACCCAGCCATCCTCACTAATACCCCCACCATTACCCCCTTCTCCATCAATAATACCTCCTTCATTCCCCCTAATACCTCTACTTCAACTAGTACCACCCACCTTCACAAGTATCCCCCACCATTACCACCCAGCCATCCTCTCTAAAATCCCCTCTTAATACCCCGTCCCCACCAACACCCTTTGTCATCCCTAATACCCCCCGCCCCACTAATATCCCCCACCGTTATCCCCCTGTCACCCCTAATACCCCCTCAGCCTCATTAAAACCCCCCATCAGCACTAATACTTCTCACCAATCCCCCAGTAATACCCCCGTCACCAGTAATACTCTCAGGCTCAATGAATATCCCCCCTGTGCCCACTAATACCCTCCACCCAAACTAAGACCACCCCAACACCCTAATACCCCTCATAAATACCCACACCTCTGCCTCCGCTAACAGGTCCCACTAATACCCCCCACCCAACCCAGATCACCCTAACTAATACCAATAACTCAAGAGCCACACTAGTACCTCCCCCACCACTAATACCCCACTTCCACTAAAACTAATACCCCAACTTAGACCCCAACACAATATTACCCCCACTAGGACCCATACCAGCTAAGACTCCCTCTCCCTGCCCTTGCTAAGACCCCCACCCAAACCCTAAATTACCAATACTCCTTATCAATAATACCCCCCCCCCAGCTTAGACCCCCATCCTTGATCCAACTAATACCACCCAAAAATACCCCTGCCTGTGCTCCCACCATTACCCCCTACCACCCCGTGTTCTATACCCATACTGCCCTGTGCTGTATATACGTGATAATGTCTGGTGGACAACGTGCCCCTCCACCTCCTATGGAAGTCATAACTACCCCACAAGTACAATCGTTCCCCTGGTGACATGGCAATCACCCCAATAATATAGCCCTATCACCCCAATAATATAGCCCTGTCACCCCAATAATATAGCCCTGTCACCCCAATAATATAGCCCTGTCACCCCAATAATTGGATAGTTCCTCCTAATCCCTCCCTCCCGGTATTCTGTCACCTCCCCCGACACACTGGCTCTCCAGGAAGCTGAGCGGACTCCGGTGATGGGGGGGGTCCGGCATGGCAGAGAGCCCGGAACATCTGCTCACCATTATCACACATATCTGCTAGATACAGGAGCCGTCCGGGAATCACCCCCCCCAATAACCCTTTGTGTGCTGCACCCCCCCCCCCCCCCCCAAAAGAACTCCGACCGGCCTAGAAATGCCCATAAACCAGAACAACAAACACAATATTGTAAATCTGCTACCTGTGAATCCAGAGAATACGATGTATGGTGGAAGGAATCGCATTCAGGCTGCCACTGCCGAGTAGTCAGCTGTGGAAAACAAGAATCACAACTTCTTCATATTGGATCTTCCGTCTCTCTATCAGAAATCTGTAGAGAACATCGGAGATCGCCGATAACGATTCATAATGACCGCCAGACTATCACCCAATAATCCGAATACCAACCGACTCAACAACCCGATCCGAATCCGCCACCTTCTGCAGGTCCAGAGACCCCCTCTAATATATTCCAGAATATGAGCCATGGGCACTGAGCTGTGATTGGTCCATTTCCTGGTGATTGTTAACCCCACCTACCTGCCCATGTCAGGATCGTCCCCGATCGGCATGGAAGAGCCAATTCCCTGTACCCATCCCCCTCTCCATGGGAGCCAAAATATTAAAGTGATTGTAAAGTCTCCTCTGTAATAGAGCAGCCCAGATCCTCCTCTTCTCGGGTCCCTCTTCAGCTCTGCTGGCTCCTCCCTCCTGACGGGTGTCCCCATAGACCAGCAGCTTGATATGTGTCAATTCAGACACAGAGCTCCATCTAGGCTCCGCCCCCTCTCTCTCCTCATTGGCCCACAGACTTTGATGGACAGCAGCGGAAGCCATTGACACTTCACTGCTGTCTCAGCCAATGAGGAGGAAAGTCCCGGGCAGCCATGTCTCTCGTGTAACATCGCTGGATGGAGAGGGGGCTCAGGTAAGTATGAGGGGGGAGGGGCACACAGAAGGCTTTTTATCTTCATGCATAAAATTCACCTTCTGCCTTCACAATCACTTTATTACATTACTGCTATTGGCATTTTATTCAGTCTGATCAATGTTTATAAACAATGTTACTTTGTATCTCTATTTCCCGTCTGATCAATGTTTATAAACAATGTTACTTTGTATCTCTCTATCTCCGGTCTGATCAATGTTTATAAACAATGTTACTTTGTATCTCTCTATTTCCCATCTGATCAATGTTTATAAACAATGTTACTTTGTATCTCTCTATCTCCCATCTGATCAATGTTTATAAACAATGTTTCTTTGCATCTCTCTATCTCCCATCTGATCAATGTTTATAAACAATGTTTCTTTGTATCTCTCTATCTCCTGTCTGATCAATGTTTATAAACAATGTTACTTTGTATCTCTCTATCTACCGTCTGATCAATGTTTATAAACAATGTTACTTTGTATCTCTCTATCTCCTGTCTGATTAATGTTTATAAACAATGTTACTTTATATCTCTCTCTCTCCCGGTTGATCAATGTTTATTATTATTATTATTATACAGGATTTATAGAGCGCCGACAGTTTACGCAGCTCTTTACAACATTAGGGAGGACAGTACAATTACAATACAATTCAATACAGGAGGAATCAGAGGGTCCTGATCCTCAGAGCTTACAATCTAGGGGGGGAGGGTCACGTTATACAAAAGGGTAATAGCTGTGGGGGATGAGCTAATGGAGAAAATAGTGCAGTTGTTAGTTGGAGGCAGAATAGGCTTCTCTGAAGAGGAAAGTTTTCTGGGATCGCCTAAAAGTGGATACATTTGGAGACAATCTGACAGATTGGGGTAGGGAATTCCAGAGGATGGGCGAGGCTCGGGAGAAGTCCTGGAGGCGGATATGGGATGAGGTGATGAGGAAACTAGAGAGCAGGAGGTCTTGGGAGGAACGGAGAGGGCAATTAGGTTGGTATTTTGAGACTAGACTAGTGATGTAGCTGGGGGCAGAGTTGTGGATGGCTTTGTAACTTATTGTTAGTATTTTGAATTTAATTCGTTGGGCGAGTGGCAGCCAATGGAGGGATTGGTAGAGAGGGGTGGAGGACACTGAATGGAGACCAGTGGAGGGATTGGCAGAGAGGAGTGGAGGACACTGAATGGAGGCCAGTGGAGGGATTGGCAGAGAGGGGTGGAGGACATTGAATGGAGACCAGTGGAGGGATTGGCAGAGAGGGGTGGAGGACACTGAATGGAGACCAGTGGAGGGATTGGCAGAGAGGAGTGGAGGACACTGAATGGAGGCCAGTGGAGGGATTGGCAGAGAGGGGTGGAGGACACTGAGTGGAGACCAGTGGAGGGATTGGTAGAGAGGGGTGGAGGACACTGAATGGAGACCAGTGGAGGGGTTGGTAGAGAGGGGAGGAGGACACTGAATGGGGACCAGTGGAGGGATTGATAGAGAGGGGTGGAGGACACTGAATGGAGACCAGTGGAGGGATTGGTAGAGAGGGGTGGAGGACACTGAATGGAGACCAGTGGAGGGATTGGTAGAGAGGGGTGGAGGACACTGAATGGAGACCAGTGGAGGGATTGGTAGAGAAGGGTGGAGGACACTGAATGGAGGCCAGTGGAGGGATTGGCAGAGAGGGGTGGAGGACACTGAATGGAGGTCAGTGGAGGGATTGGTAGAGAGGAGTGGAGGACACTGAATGGAGACCAGTGGAGGGATTGGTAGAGAGGGGTGGAGGACACTGAATGGAGACCAGTGGAGGGATTCGTAGAGAGGGGTGGAGGACACTGAATGGAGACCAGTGGAGGGATTGGTAGAGAGGGGTGGAGGACACTGAATGGAAGCCAGTGGAGGGATTGGTAGAGAGGGGTGGAGGACACTGAATGGAAGCCAGTGGAGGGATTGGCAGAGAGGGGTGGAGGACACTGAATGGAGACCAGTGGAGGGATTGGTAGAGAGGGGTGGAGGACACTGAATGGAAGCCAGTGGAGGGATTGGCAGAGAGGGGTGGAGGACACTGAATGGAGGCCAGTGGAGGGATTGGTAGAGAGGGGTGGAGGACACTGAATGGAGACCAGTGGAGGGATTGGTAGAGAGGGGGGAAGGACACTGAATGGAGACCAGTGGAGGGATTGGTACAGAGGGGTGGAGGACACTGAATGGAGACCAGTGGAGGGATTGGCAGAGAGGGGTGGAGGACACTGAATGGAGACCAGTAGAGGGATTGGTAGAGAGGGGTGGAGGACACTGAATGGAGACCAGTGGAGGGATTGGTAGAGAGGGGTGGAGGACACTGAATGGAGACCAGTGGAGGGATTGGTAGAGAGGGGTGGAGGACACTGAATGGAGACCAGTGGAGGGATTGGTAGAGAAGGGTGGAGGACACTGAATGGAGGCCAGTGGAGGGATTGGCAGAGAGGGGTGGAGGACACTGAATGGAGGTCAGTGGAGGGATTGGTAGAGAGGAGTGGAGGACACTGAATGGAGACCAGTGGAGGGATTGGTAGAGAGGGGTGGAGGACACTGAATGGAGACCAGTGGAGGGATTGGTAGAGAGGGGTGGAGGACACTGAATGGAGACCAGTGGAGGGATTGGTAGAGAGGGGGGGAGGACACTGAATGGAGACCAGTGGAGGGATTGGCAGAGAGGGGTGGAGGACACTGAATGGAGACCTGTGGAGGTATTGGCAGAGAGGGGTGGAGGACACTGAATGGAGACCAGTGGAGGTATTGGCAGAGAGGGGTGGAGGACACTGAATGGAGACCAGTGGAGGGATTGGCAGAGAGGGGTGGAGGACACTGAATGGAGACCAGTGGAGGGATTGGTAGAGAGGGGTGAAGGACACTGAATGGAGACCAGTAGAGGGATTGGTAGAGAGGGGTGGAGGACACTGAATGGAGGTCAGTGGAGGGATTGGCAGAGAGGGGTGGAGGACACTGAATGGAGACCAATGGAGGGATTGGTAGAGAGGGGTGGAGGACACTGAATGGAGACCAATGGAGGGATTGGTAGAGAGGGGTGGAGGACACTGAATGGAGACCAGTGGAGGCATTGGCAGAGATGGGAGGAGGACACTGAATGGAGACCAGTGGAGGTATTGGCAGAGAGGGGTGGAGGACACTGAATGGAGACCAGTGGAGGGATTGGCAGAGAAGGGTGGAGGACACTGAATGGAGACCAATGGAGGGATTGGTAGAGAGGGGTGGAGGACACTGAATGGAGACCAGTGGAGGGATTGGCAGAGAAGGGTGGAGGACACTGAATGGAGACCAATGGAGGGATTGGTAGAGAGGGGTGGAGGACACTGAATGGAGGTCAGTGGAGGGATTGGCAGAGAGGGGTGGAGGACACTGAATGGAGACCAATGGAGGGATTGGTAGAGAGGGGTGGAGGACACTGAATGGAGACCTGTGGAGGTATTGGCAGAGAGGGGTGGAGGACACTGAATGGAGGTCAGTGGAGGGATTGGTAGAGAGGGGTGGAGGACACTGAATGGAGGTCAGTGGAGGGATTGGCAGAGAGGGGTGGAGGACACTGAATGGAGACCAATGGAGGGATTGGTAGAGAGGGGTGGAGGACACTGAATGGAGACCAGTGGAGGGATTGGCAGAGAGGGGTGGAGGACACTGAATAGAGACCAGTGGAGGGATTGGCAGAGAGGGGTGGAGGACACTGAATGGAGACCAGTGGAGGGATTGGCAGAGAGGGGTGGAGGACACTGAATGGAGGTCAGTGGAGGGATTGGTAGAGAGGGGTGGAGGACACTGAATGGAGACCAGTGGAGGGATTGGTAGAGAGGGGTGGAGGACACTGAATGGAGACCAGTGGAGGGATTGGTAGAGAGGGGTGGAGGACACTGAATGGAGACCTGTGGAGGTATTGGCAGAGAGGGGTGGAGGACACTGAATGGAGGTCAGTGGAGGGATTGGTAGAGAGGGGTGGAGGACACTGAATGGAGACCAGTGGAGGGATTGGTAGAGAGGGGTGGAGGACACTGAATGGAGACCAGTGGAGGTATTGGCAGAGAGGGGTGGAGGACACTGAATGGAGACCAGTGGAGGGATTGGTAGAGAGTAGTGGAGGACACTGAATGGAGACCAGTGGAGGGATTGGCAGAGAGGGGTGGAGGACACTGAATGGAGACCAGTGGAGGGATTGGCAGAGAAGGGTGGAGGACACTGAATGGAGACCAATGGAGGGATTGGTAGAGAGGGGTGGAGGACACTGAATGGAGACCAGTGGAGGGATTGGCAGAGAAGGGTGGAGGACACTGAATGGAGACCAATGGAGGGATTGGTAGAGAGGGGTGGAGGACACTGAATGGAGACCAGTGGAGGGATTGGCAGAGAAGGGTGGAGGACACTGAATGGAGACCAATGGAGGGATTGGTAGAGAGGGGTGGAGGACACTGAATGGAGGTCAGTGGAGGGATTGGCAGAGAGGGGTGGAGGACACTGAATGGAGACCAATGGAGGGATTGGTAGAGAGGGGTGGAGGACACTGAATGGAGACCTGTGGAGGTATTGGCAGAGAGGGGTGGAGGACACTAAATGGAGGTCAGTGGAGGGATTGGTAGAGAGGGGTGGAGGACACTGAATGGAGACCAGTGGAGGGATTGGTAGAGAGGGGTGGAGGACACTGAATGGAGACCAGTGGAGGGATTGGCAGAGAGGGGTGGAGGACACTGAATAGAGACCAGTGGAGGGATTGGCAGAGAGGGGTGGAGGACACTGAATGGAGACCAGTGGAGGGATTGGCAGAGAGGGGTGGAGGACACTGAATGGAGACCAGTGGAGGGATTGGTAGAGAGGGGTGGAGGACACTGAATGGAGGCCAGTGGAGGGATTGGTAGAGAGGGGTGGAGGACACTGAATGGAGACCAGTGGAGGGATTGGCAGAGAGGGGTGGAGGACACTGAATGGAGACCAGTGGAGGTATTGGTAGAGAGGGGTGGAGGACACTGAATGGAGACCAGTGGAGGGATTGGTAGAGAGGGGTGGAGGACACTGAATGGAGGCCAGTGGAGGGATTGGTAGAGAGTGGTGGAGGACACTGAATGGAGGCCAGTGGAGGGATTGGTAGAGAGGGGTGGAGGACACTGAATGGAGACCAGTGGAGGGATTGGTAGAGAGGGGTGGAGGACACTGAATGGAGGCCAGTGGAGGGATTGGCAGAGAGGGGTGGAGGACACTGAATGGAGTACATCCATCATCCACAAAGGGGACTTATATATACTTCCTATAAATACACCATATCACCAAAAGTATTGGGACGCCTGCCTTTACACACACATGAACTTTAATGACATCCCAGTCTTAGTCCGGAGGGTTCAATATTGAGTTGGCTCCGCCCTTTGCAGCTATAACACCTTCAACTCTTCTGGGAAGGCCGTCCACAAGGTTTAGGAGGGTGTCTATGGGAATGTTTGACCATTCTTCCAGAAGAGCATTTGTGAGGTCAGGCACTGATGTTGGATGAGAAGGCCTGGATCACAGTCTCCGCTCTAATTTATCTCAAAGGTGGTTCCATCAGGTTGAGGTCAAGTTCCTCCCCCCCAAACTTTCTCATCCATGTCTTTATGGACCTTGCTTTGTACACTGGTGGGCAGTCATATTAGAACAGGAAGGGGCCGTCCCCAAACTCCTCCCACAATTACTCAGAGCATAAATTATCCAAAATTTCCCTTCACTGGAACTAAGGGGCCAAGCCCAACCCCTGAAAAACAGCCCCCACCATAATCCACCCTCCCCCTCACACCATACTCCCCTCCACCCCCGCACACTATAATCCCCCCTCCCCCCACACCATAATCCTCCCTCCACCCCCCACACCATAATCCCCCTACACCATAATCCACCCCCCACACCATAATCCCCCCACACCATAATCCCCCCTCCCCCACACTATAATCCCCCATCCACCCCCACACCATAACCCCCCTCCACCCCCCCATAATCCCCCCTCCACCCCCCCACACCATAACCCCCCTCCCCCACACCATAACCCCCCCTCCACCCCCCCACACCATAATCCCCCCTTCACCCCCACCATAATCCCCCCTCCACACCACAATCCCCCCTCCCCCCACACCATAATCCCCCCTCCCCCCACACCATAATCCCCCCTCCACCCCCCCACACCATAATCCCCCCTCCCCCCCCCACACCATAATCCCCCTTCCACCCCCACACCATAATCCCCCCTCCATCAAATGATTTGGACCAGTACACAAAACAAGGTCCATAAAGACATGGATGAGCGAGTTTGGGGTGGAGGAACTTGATTGGCCTGCACAGAGTCCTGACCTCAACTCCATAGAACACCTTTGGGATGAATTAGAGCGGAGACTGTGAGCCAGGCCTTCTCATCCAACATCAGTGCCTGACCTCACAAATGCTCCTCTGGAAGAATGGTCAAACATTCCCATAGACACCCTCCTAAACCTTGTGGATGGCCTTCCCAGAAGAGGTGGAGCTGTTATAGCTGCAAAGGGCGGAGCCAACTCAATATTGAACCCTCCGGACTAAGACTGGGATGCCATTAAAGGTCATGTGTGTGTAAAGGCAGGCGTCCCAATACTTTTGACAATGTAGTGTATATGATGACCACTCTGCCCAGTTATTGGGTAAATCTGTCACCTGATTTCTTATCTGGGCCCTGTCATGGGCTCTATGGGTCTCTTCTGTGCTGGGTCTGTATGGCTCATCCTCTGAGATACTACTAAGAACATATCACATAATCCTTCAGTTGTATGTTTTCCATCTCCTGAATTCCAGCCTCATCCAGGAGGCAGATCCGTGAAATCGATCGTCATGGAAAGCCTCCACCTTGTTGTGGGAACACATTCAGCTTCTCCTCGGATCTCAGAAGACAAAACGTTCCTCACAAGAATCTCATTTATATCTATATATCTGCAGAACGTGGAGACGTCATTGGAAATGCAATCTGGATTCTGACCAGCCTGACAACCCATCGCGGCCGGGTGTGATGGAAGATGGACGATGCGTCCGTATAGACATTATAACATTGGGCGGTAATGTGATGAGCGAGTCCTCAGTAACCCCCATGTTACCCCTCGTACATGTCTCAGGCATTTCATATGCATCTGAATGTATTGTGGGAGCCCTGAAACAACGTCTCGGAAATTCCACTTTCCCTCTGTAGATGGAAAGCGTTGTTAGGATGTAAATCTCCATATAACATCTCTGAGCTCATCAAATCATCTCTGATTTTAAGGAGCACAAATGAATGTTCCCTACAATCACTGGCCAATAAATGTCATTGTAAATCTCCAGAAACAATCGGCCCCGATAAGAGCCAACCACATTTCTGAGAGGAACAGCCATCTGCTCAGATATTCCCGACATCTCCCATCAGTGTATAGATGAGGTTCTTGCAGGTCATGTCCACTTTCATGGTGACATTACAGGTCACCTGTGCCAAACCCACATATCTGCCCAATTTGACCCCTTGCTAGGATTGGCCACGTGTGGGCAGATTGGGCTGTCACATAAGGTGGAGAAGAGTTGGTGGCTTGGTTCCCAATACTCACCTTAACTTTGATAGTATTGTGAATTTTGTTTTCAGTGGAATAGTTGAAATCGGTGGCTTGTCTGGTGATTTGGCAGTAAGCAGTCATGCAAGAAAAGGAACCACACATGCAGTGCTGGACAAGATCATCTGAATATCTGGGAACATTGAACAAAGGGATTGACTGCAGAAGGTCCTGAATGTTTTCCAGTGTTGGCATTGTTTGGAGCATGCAAATCTTGTGTGATTTCCCCCAAGATCCCCCGTGTCCCTTTACAGAACTCTCAGGAGCCCAAGAGAGGCCCTTTCTGACTAAAGGAGTTATAAAGACCAGAATGTCACCCCATCCAGACTTCTTCCATTAAGACTCGTCTGGGATAAGGTATATGTCAAGCTGTGTGAGGACCCCTCAAGGCTCATTTTCACCAACAAACACCATCATCTCCACTAAGAAACCCCATCAAATCCACCAACAAACACCATCATCTCCACCAACAAACACCATCAAATCCACCAACAAACACCATCATCTCCACTAAGAAACCCCATCAAATCCACCAACAAACACCATCAAATCCACCAACAAACACCATCATCTCCACCAACAAACACCATCAAATCCACAAACAAACACCATCATCTCCACCAACAAACACCATCATCTCCACCAACAAACACCATAATCTCCACCAACAAACACCATAATCTCCACCAACAAACACCACCAAATCCACCAACAAACACCATCATCTCCACTAAGAAACCCCATCAAATCCACCAACAAACACCATCATCTCCACCAACAAACACCATCAAATCCACCAACAAACACCATCATCTCCACCAACAAACACCATCATCTCCACTAAGAAACCCCATCAAATCCACAAACAAACACCATCATCTTCACCAACAAACACCATCATCTCCACCAACAAACACCATCAAATCCACCAACAAACACCATCATCTCCACCAACAAACACCATCATCTCCACCAACAAACACCATCAAATCCACAAACAAACACCATCAAATCCACAAACAAACACCATCATCTTCACCAACAAACACCATCATCTCCACTAAGAAACCCCATCAAATCCACCAACAAACACCATCATCTCCACCAACAAACACCATCATCTCCACTAAGAAACCCCATCAAATCCACAAACAAACACAATCATCTCCACCAACAAACACCATCATCTCCACTAAGAAACCCCATCAAATCCACCAACAAACACCATCATCTCCACCAACAAACACCATCATCTCCACTAAGAAACCCCATCAAATCCACCAACAAACACCATCATCTCCACCAACAAACACCATCATCTCCACTAAGAAACCCCATCAAATCCACAAACAAACACCATCATCTTCACCAACAAACACCATCATCTCCACCAACAAACACCATCAAATCCACAAACAAACACCATCATCTCCACCAACAAACACCATCATCTCCACCAACAAACACCATCAAATCCACAAACAAACACCATCATCTCCACCAACAAACACCATCAAATCCACAAACAAACACCATCATCTTCACCAACAAACACCATCAAATCCACAAACAAACACCATCATCTTCACCAACAAACACCATCATCTTCACCAACAAACACCATCATCTCCACTAAGAAACCCCATCAAATCCACAAACAAACACCATCATCTTCACCAACAAACACCATCATCTCCACCAACAAACACCATCATCTCCACCAACAAACACCATCATCTCCACTAAGAAACCCCATCAAATCCACCAACAAACACCATAATCTCCACCAACAAACACCATCAAATCCACCAACAAACACCATCATCTCCACTAAGAAACCCCATCAAATCCACCAACAAACACCATCATCTCCACCAACAAACACCATCATCTCCACTAAGAAACCCCATCAAATCCACCAACAAACACCATCATCTCCACCAACAAACACCATCATCTCCACTAAGAAACCCCATCAAATCCACAAACAAACACCATCATCTTCACCAACAAACACCATCATCTCCACCAACAAACACCATCAAATCCACAAACAAACACCATCATCTCCACCAACAAACACCATCATCTCCACCAACAAACACCATCAAATCCACAAACAAACACCATCAAATCCACAAACAAACACCATCATCTTCACCAACAAACACCATCAAATCCACAAACAAACACCATCATCTTCACCAACAAACACCATCAAATCCACAAACAAACACCATCATCTTCACCAACAAACACCATCAAATCCACAAACAAACACCATCATCTCCACCAACAAACACCATCAAATCCACAAACAAACACCATCATCTCCACCAACAAACACCATCAAATCCACAAACAAACACCATCATCTTCACCAACAAACACCATCAAATCCACAAACAAACACCATCATCTTCACCAACAAACACCATCAAATCCACAAACAAACACCATCATCTTCACCAACAAACACCATCAAATCCACAAACAAACACCATCATCTTCACCAACAAACACCATCATCTTCACCAACAAACACCATCATCTCCACCAACAAACACCATCAAATCCACCAACAAACACCATCATCTTCACCAACAAACACCATCAAATCCACAAACAAACACCATCATCTTCACCAACAAACACCATCAAATCCACCAACAAACACCATCATCTTCACCAACAAACACCATCATCTTCACCAACAAACACCATCATCTTCACCAACAAACACCATCAAATCCACCAACAAACACCATCAAATCCACCAACAAACACCATCATCTCCACCAACAAACACCATCAAATCCACAAACAAACACCATCATCTCCACCAACAAACACCATCATCTTCACCAACAAACACCATCAAATCCACCAACAAACACCATCATCTCCACCAACAAACACCATCAAATCCACAAACAAACACCATCATCTTCACCAACAAACACCATCAAATCCACCAACAAACACCATCAAATCCACAAACAAACACTCTCATCTCCACCAACAAACACCATCAAATCCACAAACAAACACTCTCATCTCCACCAACAAACACCATCAAATCCACAAACAAACACACTCATCTTCACCAACAAACACCATTATCTCCACCAACAAACACCTTCAAATCCACCAACAAACCCTGTCCTCTCCACCAACAAACACCGTCCTCTCCACCAACAAACACCGTCCTCTCCACCAACAAACACCATCATCTCCACTAAGAAACCCCATCAAATCTACCAACAAACACCATCATCTCCACCAACAAAGACCATCAACTCCACCAACAAACATGTCATCTCCACCAACAAACACCATCATCTCCACTAAGAAACCCCATCAAATCTACCAACACCGTCATCTTTACCAACAAACACCATCAAATCCACCAACAAACACGTCATCTCCACCAACAAACACCATCATCTCCACCAAGAAATCCCATCAAATCTACCAACAATCACCACCATCTCCTCCAACAAGCACCGTCATCTTCACTAACAGACACCATCGTCTCCACCAAGAAACCCCATCAAATCTACCGACAAACACCGTCAACGCCACAAACAAACACCGTCCTCTCCACCAACAAACACCGTCCTCTCCACCAACAAACACCGTCCTCTCCACCAACAAACACCGTCCTCTCCACCAACAAACACCGTCATCTCCACCAACAAACACGTCATCTCCACCAACAAATACCATCATCTCCACCAACAAACACCGTCACCTTCACCAACAAACACCATGATCTTCACTAAGAAACCCCATCAAATCTACCAACACCGTCATCTTCACCAACAAACACAATCAAATCAACCAACAAACACGTCATCTCCACTAACAAACACCATCATCTCCACCAAGAAACCCCATCAAATCTACCAACAATCACCACCATCTCCTCCAACAAACACCGTCATCTTCACTAACAGACACCATCGTCTCCACCAAGAAACCCCATCAAATCTACGACAAACACCGTCAACGCCACAAACAAACACCGTCCTCTCCGTCAACAAACACCATCCTCTCCACCAACAAACACCGTCCTCTCCACCAACAAACACCGTCCTCTCCACCAACAAACACCGTCCTCTCCACCAACAAACACCGTCTTCTCCACCAACAAACACCGTCATCTCCACCAACAACACCGTCATCTCCACCAACAAACACCGTCATCTCCACCAACAAACACCGCCAAATCCACCAAAAAACACTGTTAAATCCACCAACAAACACCGTCATCTCCACCAACAAATACCATAATCGCCACTAACAAACACAGTCAAATACACCAACAAACACCGTCATCTTCACCAATAAACACCATCATCTTCACCAACAAACACCGTCATCTTCACCAACAAACACCGTCCTCTCCACCAACAAACACTGTCCTCTCCACCATCAAACACCGTCATCTCCACCAACAAACACCGCCAAATCCACCAAAAAACACTGTTAAATCCACCAACAAACACCGTCATCTCCACCAACAAATACCATAATCGCCACCAACAAACACAGTCAAATACACCAACAAACACCGTCCTCTCCACCAACAAACACCGTCCTCTCCACCAACAAACACCATCATCTTCACCAACAAACACCATCATCTTCACCAGCAAACACCATCATCTTCACCAACAAACACCATCAAATCCACCAACAAACACGTCATCTTCACTAACAAACACCGTCATCTCCACCAAGAAACCCCATCAAATCTACCAACAATCACCACCATCTCCTCCAACAAACACCGTCATCTTCACTAACAGACACCATCGTCTCCACCAAGAAACCCCATCAAATCTACCGACAAACACCGTCAACGCCACAAACAAACACCGTCCTCTCCGCCAACAAACACCATCCTCTCCACCAACAAACACCGTCCTCTCCACCAACAAACACCGTCCTCTCCACCAACAAACACCGTCCTCTCCACCAACAAACACCGTCATCTCCACCAACAACACCGTCATCTCCACCAACAAACACCGTCATCTCCACCAACAAACACCGCCAAATCCACCAAAAAACACTGTTAAATCCACCAACAAACACCGTCATCTCCACCAACAAATACCATAATCGCCACTAACAAACACAGTCAAATACACCAACAAACACCGTCATCTTCACCAACAAACACCATCCTCTCCACCAACAAACACCGTCCTCTCCACCAACAAACACCGTCCTCTCCACCAACAAACACCGTCCTCTCCACCAACAAACACCGTCCTCTCCACCAACAAACACCATCATCTCCACCAACAAACACCGTCCTCTCCACCAACAAACACCGTCCTCTCCACCAACAAACACCGTCCTCTCCACCAACAAACACCGTCATCTTCACCAACAAACACCGTCATCTTCACCAACAAACACCGTCCTCTCCACCAACAAACACTGCCAAATCCACCAAAAAACACTGTTAAATCCACCAACAAACACCGTCATCTCCACCAACAAATACCATAATCGCCACCAACAAACACAGTCAAATACACCAACAAACACCGTCCTCTCCACCAACAAACACCGTCCTCTCCACCAACAAACACCGTCCTCTCCACCAACAAACACCGTCATCTTCACCAACAAACACCATCATCTTCACCAACAAACACCGTCCTCTCCACCAACAAACACCATCATCTTCACCAACAAACACCATCATCTTCACCAACAAACACCATCATCTCCACCAACAAACACCGTCATCTCCACCAACAAATACCATCATCTTCACCAACAAACACCATCATCTTCACCAACAAACACCGTCCTCTCCACCAAAAAACACCGTCCTCTCCACCAACAAACACCGTCCTCTCCACCAACAAACACTGTCATCTCCACCAACAAACACCGTCATCTCCACCAACAAACACCGTCATCTTCACCAACAAACACCATCATCTTCACCAACAAACACCGTCCTCTCCACCAACAAACACCGTCCTCTCCACCAACAAACACCGTCCTCTCCACCAACAAACACCGTCATCTTCACCAACAAACACCGTCCTCTACACCAACAAACACCATCCTCTCCATCAACAAACACCGTCATCTTCACCAACAAACACCGTCATCTTCACCAACAAACACCGTCCTCTCCACCAACAAACACCGTCCTCTCCACCAACAAACACCGTCCTCTTCACCAACAAACACCGTCATCTTCACCAACAAACACTGTCATCTTCACCAACAAACACCGTCATCTTCACCAACAAACACCGTCATCTTCACCAACAAGCACCGTCCTCTCCACCAACAAACACCGTCATCTTCACCAACAAACACCGTCATCTTCACCAACAAACACCGTCCTCTCCACCAACAAACACCGTCCTCTCCACCAACAAACACCGTCCTCTTCACCAACAAACACCGTCATCTTCACCAACAAACACTGTCATCTTCACCAACAAACACCGTCATCTTCACCAACAAACACCGTCATCTTCACCAACAAACACCGTCCTCTCCACCAACAAACACCGTCCTCTCCACCAACAAACACCGTCATCTTCACCAACAAACACCATCATCTTCACCAACAAACACCGTCCTCTCCACCAACAAACACCATCATCTTCACCAACAAACACCATCATCTTCACCAACAAACACCATCATCTCCACCAACAAACACCGTCATCTCCACCAACAAACACCATCATCTTCACCAACAAACACCATCATCTTCACCAACAAACACCGTCCTCTCCACCAAAAAACACCGTCCTCTCCACCAACAAACACCGTCCTCTCCACCAACAAACACTGTCATCTCCACCAACAAACACCGTCATCTCCACCAACAAACACCGTCATCTTCACCAACAAACACCATCATCTTCACCAACAAACACCGTCCTCTCCACCAACAAACACCGTCCTCTCCACCAACAAACACCGTCCTCTCCACCAACAAACACCGTCATCTTCACCAACAAACACCGTCCTCTCCACCAACAAACACCATCCTCTCCATCAACAAACACCGTCATCTTCACCAACAAACACCGTCATCTTCACCAACAAACACCGTCCTCTCCACCAACAAACACCATCATCTCCACCAACAAACACCGTCCTCTCCACCAACAAACACCGTCCTCTCCACCAACAAACACCATCATCTCCACCAACAAACACCATCAAATCCACCAACAAACACCATCATCTCCACCAACAAACACCATCATCTCCACCAACAAACACCATCAAATCCACAAACAAACACCATCAAATCCACAAACAAACACCATCAAATCCACAAACAAACACCATCATCTCCACTAAGAAACCCCATCAAATCCACAAACAAACACCATCATCTTCACCAACAAACACCATCATCTCCACCAACAAACACCATCAAATCCACCAACAAACACCATCATCTCCACCAACAAACACCATCATCTCCACCAACAAACACCATCAAATCCACAAACAAACACCATCAAATCCACAAACAAACACCATCATCTTCACCAACAAACACCATCATCTCCACCAACAAACACCATCAAATCCACCAACAAACACCATCATCTCCACCAACAAACACCATCATCTCCACCAACAAACACCATCAAATCCACAAACAAACACCATCAAATCCACAAACAAACACCATCATCTTCACCAACAAACACCATCATCTCCACTAAGAAACCCCATCAAATCCACCAACAAACACCATCATCTCACCAACAAACACCATCATCTCCACTAAGAAACCCCATCAAATCCACAAACAAACACCATCATCTCCACCAACAAACACCATCATCTCCACTAAGAAACCCCATCAAATCCACCAACAAACACCATCATCTCCACCAACAAACACCATCATCTCCACTAAGAAACCCCATCAAATCCACCAACAAACACCATCATCTCCACCAACAAACACCATCATCTCCACTAAGAAACCCCATCAAATCCACAAACAAACACCATCATCTTCACCAACAAACACCATCATCTCCACCAACAAACACCATCAAATCCACAAACAAACACCATCATCTCCACCAACAAACACCATCATCTCCACCAACAAACACCATCAAATCCACAAACAAACACCATCATCTCCACCAACAAACACCATCAAATCCACAAACAAACACCATCATCTTCACCAACAAACACCATCAAATCCACAAACAAACACCATCATCTTCACCAACAAACACCATCATCTTCACCAACAAACACCATCATCTCCACTAAGAAACCCATCAAATCCACAAACAAACACCATCATCTTCACCAACAAACACCATCATCTCCACCAACAAACACCATCATCTCACCAACAAACACCATCATCTCCACTAAGAAACCCCATCAAATCCACCAACAAACACCATAATCTCCACCAACAAACACCATCAAATCCACCAACAAACACCATCATCTCCACTAAGAAACCCCATCAAATCCACCAACAAACACCATCATCTCCACCAACAAACACCATCATCTCCACTAAGAAACCCCATCAAATCCACCAACAAACACCATCATCTCCACCAACAAACACCATCATCTCCACTAAGAAACCCCATCAAATCCACAAACAAACACCATCATCTTCACCAACAAACACCATCATCTCCACCAACAAACACCATCAAATCCACAAACAAACACCATCATCTCCACCAACAAACACCATCATCTCCACCAACAAACACCATCAAATCCACAAACAAACACCATCAAATCCACAAACAAACACCATCATCTTCACCAACAAACACCATCAAATCCACAAACAAACACCATCATCTTCACCAACAAACACCATCAATCCACAAACAAACACCATCATCTTCACCAACAAACACCATCAAATCCACAAACAAACACCATCATCTCCACCAACAAACACCATCAAATCCACAAACAAACACCATCATCTCCACCAACAAACACCATCAAATCCACAAACAAACACCATCATCTTCACCAACAAACACCATCATCTTCACCAACAAACACCATCATCTCCACCAACAAACACCATCAAATCCACCAACAAACACCATCATCTTCACCAACAAACACCATCAAATCCACAAACAAACACCATCATCTTCACCAACAAACACCATCAAATCCACCAACAAACACCATCATCTTCACCAACAAACACCATCATCTTCACCAACAAACACCATCATCTTCACCAACAAACACCATCAAATCCACCAACAAACACCATCAAATCCACCAACAAACACCATCATCTCCACCAACAAACACCATCAAATCCACAAACAAACACCATCATCTCCACCAACAAACACCATCATCTTCACCAACAAACACCATCAAATCCACCAACAAACACCATCATCTCCACCAACAAACACCATCAAATCCACAAACAAACACCATCATCTTCACCAACAAACACCATCAAATCCACCAACAAACACCATCAAATCCACAAACAAACACTCTCATCTCCACCAACAAACACCATCAAATCCACAAACAAACACTCTCATCTCCACCAACAAACACCATCAAATCCACAAACAAACACACTCATCTTCACCAACAAACACCATTATCTCCACCAACAAACACCTTCAAATCCACCAACAAACCCTGTCCTCTCCACCAACAAACACCGTCCTCTCCACCAACAAACACCGTCCTCTCCACCAACAAACACCATCATCTCCACTAAGAAACCCCATCAAATCTACCAACAAACACCATCATCTCCACCAACAAAGACCATCAACTCCACCAACAAACATGTCATCTC